>OU015465.1:10003304-10160804 GCA_907164805.1 Brachyptera putata
TCAAATTAAAAATCATATTTTTTGGCTAAAATTTTTTTAGAAAGAGGGGACATTTAGAAGAGTATTCCTTGAAATTTTGCTAATAATGCTAATGGAAAAGTAATTAGAAGGATTCCAGAATTCTTCAATATGGGACTCTACCATGGTGAGTACACTAAGTTGTTTTTTGCTCTAAAATCTTTAAATTGAACTCGATTTAGGAACGGAGACCGGATTTGTGTTCCAATTTCATCACACTACACATACATAACAACAGAACTGAGAAATTCAACCAAAAATTTCAAGCGACAAAAAAATTTGACCAAAATGTACAGGGTTAACTAAGGTACTTTTGGACCTTTCGCAATTAATTTCCATGAACTGGTGAGAGCTATGATGTTCTAGTATTTTTTTAAGAGAATAACTTGATGGTCCCTATATCCTCAGTGAATTTGGCTATACTCGCATCAGCCATTTCCAAGAAAAAGGTGTCTGAATTTCCCAAAAACTGCAATTTCCAGCCACTTTTCAGAGTCATAAAAAATCATCATTTTTGATTCGACTAAAATTTTGTAGAAAGACGAGAGGACATTTTAGAAGAGTTATTCCGTTGAAATTTTGCTGATAATGCTAATGGAAAAGTAATTAGAAGGATTCCAGAATTCTTCAATATGGGACTCTACCATGGTGAGTACACTAAGTTGTTTTTCGCTCTAAAATCTTTAAATTAAACTCGATTTAGGAACGGAGACCGGATTTGTGTTCCAATTTCATCACACTACACTACATAACAACAGAACTGAGAAATTCAACCAAAATTTCAAGCGACAAAAAAATTGACCAAAATGTACAGGGTTAACTAAGGTACTTTTGGACCTTTCGCAATTAATTTCTATGAACTGGTGAGAGCTATGATGTTCTAGTATTTTTTTAAGAGTATAACTTGATGGTCCCTATATCCTCAGCAAATTTGGCTATACTTGCATCAGCCATTTCCAAGAAAAAGGTGTCTGAATTTCCCAAAAACTGCAATTTCCAGCCACTTTTCAGAGTCATAAAAAATCATCATTTTTGATTCGGCTAAAATTTTGTAGAAAGACGAGAGGACATTTTAGAAGAGTTATTCCGTTGAAATTTTGCTAATAATGCTAATGAAAAAGTAATTAGAAGGATTCCAGAATTCTTCAATATGGGACTCTACCATGGTGAGTACACTAAGTTGTTTTTCGCTCTAAAATCTTCAAATTAAACTCGATTTAGGAACGGAGACCGGATTTGTGTTCCAATTCCATCACACTACACATACATAACAACAGAACTGAGAAATTCAACCAAAAATTTCAAGCGACAAAAAAATTTGACCAAAATGTACAGGGTTAACTAAGGTACTTTTTGACCTTTCGCAATTAATTTCTATGAACTGATAAGAGCTATGATGTTCTAGTATTTTTTTAAGAGTTTAACTTGATGGTCCTTATATCCTCAGCAAATTTGGCTATACTCGCATCAGTCATTTCCAAGAAAAAGGTGTCTGAATTTCCCAAAAACTGCAATTTCCAGCCACTTTTCAGAGTCATAAAAAATCATCATTTTTGATTCGGCTGAAATTTTGTAGAAAGACGAGAGGACATTTTAGAAGAGTTATTCCGTTGAAATTTTGCTAATAATGCTAATGGAAAAGTAATTAGAAGGATTCCAGAATTCTTCAATATGGGACTCTACCATGGTGAGTACACTAAGTTGTTTTTCGCTCTAAAATCTTTAAATTAACTCGATTTAGGAACGGAGACCGGATTTGTGTTCCAATTCTATCACACTACACATACATAACAACAGAACTGAGAAATTCAACCAAAAATTTCAAGCGACAAAAAAAATTTGACCAAAATGTACAGGGTTAACTAAGGTACTTTTGGACCTTTCGCAATTAATTCTATGAACTGGTGAGAGCTATGATGTTCTAGTATTTTTTAAGAGTATAACTTGATGGTCCCTATATCCTCAGGCAATTTGGCTATACTCGCATCAGCCATTTCCAAGAAAAAGGTGTCTGAATTTCCCAAAAACTGCAATTTCCAGCCACTTTTCAGAGTCATAAAAAATCATCATTTTGATTCGGCTAAATTTTGTTGAAAGTCGAGAGGACATTTTAGAAGAGTTATTCCGTTGAAATTTTGCTATAATGCTAATGGAAAAGTAATTAGAAGGATTCCAGAATTCTTCAATATGGGACTCTACCATGGTGAGTACACTAAGTTGTTTTTCGCTCTAAAATCTTCAAATTAAACTCGATTTAGGAACGGAGACCGGATTTGTGTTCCAATTTATCACACTACACATACATAACAACAGAACTGAGAAATTCAACCAAAAATTTCAAGCGACAAAAAATTTGACCAAAATGTACAGGGTTAACTAAGGTACTTTTGGACCTTTCGCAATTAATTTCTATGAACTGGTGAGAGCTATGATGTTCTAGTATTTTTTTAAGAGTATAACTTGATGGTCCCTATATCCTCAGCGAATTTGGCTATACTCGCATCAGCCATTTCCAAGAAAAAGGTGTCTGAATTTCCCAAAAACTGCAATTTCCAGCCACTTTTCAGAGTCATAAAAAATCATCATTTTTGATTCGACTAAAATTTTGTAGAAAGACGAGAGGACATTTTAGAAGAGTTATTCCGTTGAAATTTTGCTAATAATGCTAATGGAAAAGTAATTAGAAGGATTCCAGAATTCTTCAATATGGGACTCTACCATGGTGAGTACACTAAGTTGTTTTTCGCTCTAAAATCTTTAAATTAAACTCGATTTAGGAACGGAGACCGGATTTGTGTTCCAATTTTATCACACTACACATACATAACAACAGAACTGAGAAATTCAACCAAAAATTTCAAGCGACAAAAAAAATTGACCAAAATGTACAGGGTTAACTAAGGTACTTTTGGACCTTTCGCAATTAATTTCTATGAACTGGTGAGAGCTATGATGTTCCAGTATTTTTTTAAGAGTATAACTTGATGATCCCTAAATCCTCAGCAAATTTGGCTATACTCGCATCAGCCATTCCCAAGAAAAAGGTGTCTGAATTTCCCAAAAACTGCAATTTCCAGCCACTTTTCAGAGTCATAAAAAATCATCATTTTTGATTCGGCTAAAATTTTGTAGAAAGACGAGAGGACATTTTAGAAGAGTTATTCCGTTGAAATTTTGCTAATAATGCTAATGGAAAAGTAATTAGAAGGATTCCAGAATTCTTCAATATGGGACTCTACCATGGTGAGTACACTAAGTTGTTTTTCGCTCTAAAATCTTCAAATTAACTCGATTTAGGAACGGAGACCGGATTTGTGTTCCAATTTTATCACACTACACATACATAACAACAGAACTGAGAAATTCAACCAAAAATTTCAAGCGACAAAAAAAATTTGACCAAAATGTACAGGGTTAACTAAGGTACTTTTGGACCTTTCGCAATTAATTTCTATGAACTGGTGAGAGCTATGATGTTCTAGTATTTTTTTAAGAGTATAACTTGATGGTCCCTATATCCTCAGCAAATTTGGCTATACTCGCATCAGCCATTTCCAAGAAAAAGGTGTCTGAATTTCCCAAAAACTGCAATTTCCAGCCACTTTCAGAGTCATAAAAAATCATCATTTTTGATTCGGCTAAAATTTTGTAGAAAGACGAGAGGACATTTCAGAAGAGTTATTCCGTTGAAATTTTGCTAATAATGCTAATGGAAAAGTAATTAGAAGGATTCCAGAATTCTTCAATATGGGACTCTACCATGGTGAGTACACTAAGTTGTTTTTCGCTCTAAAATCTTCAAATTTAACTCGATTTAGGAACGGAGACCGGATTTGTGTTCCAATTTTATCACACTACACATACATAACAACAGAACTGAGAAATTCAACCAAAAATTTCAAGCGACAAAAAAATTTGACCAAAATGTACAGGGTTAACTAAGGTACTTTTGGACCTTTCGCAATTAATTTCTATGAACTGGTGAGAGCTATGATGTTCTAGTATTTTTCTAAGAGTATAACTTGATGGTCCCTATATCCTCAGCAAATTTGGCTATACTCGCATCAGCCATTTCCAAGAAAAAGGTGTCTGAATTTCCCAAAAACTGCAATTTCCAGCCACTTTTCAGAGTCATAAAAAATCATCATTTTTGATTCGGCTAAAATTTTGTAGAAAGACGAGAGGACATTTTAGAAGAGTTATTCCGTTGAAATTTTGCTAATAATGCTAATGGAAAAGTAATTAGAAGGATTCCAGAATTCTTCAATATGGGACTCTACCATGGTGAGTACACTAAGTTGTTTTTCGCTCTAAAATCTTCAAATTAAACTCGATTTAGGAACGGAGACCGGATTTGTGTTCCAATTTATCACACTACACATACATAACAACAGAACTGAGAAATTCAACCAAAAATTTCAAGCGACAAAAAAATTTGACCAAAATGTACAGGGTTAACTAAGGTACTTTTGGACCTTTCGCAATTAATTTCTATGAACTGGTGAGAGCTATGATGTTCTAGTATTTTTTTAAGAGTATAACTTGATGGTCCCTATATCCTCAGCAAATTTGGCTATACTCGCATCAGCCATTTCCAAGAAAAAGGTGTCTGAATTTCCCAAAAACTGCAATTTCCAGCCACTTTTCAGAGTCATAAAAAATCATCATTTTTGATTCGGCTAAAATTTTGTAGAAAGACGAGAGGACATTTTAGAAGAGTTATTCCGTTGAAATTTTGCTAATAATGCTAATGGAAAAGTAATTAGAAGGATTCCAGAATTCTTCAATATGGGACTCTACCATGGTGAGTACACTAAGTTGTTTTTCGCTCTAAAATCTTTAAATTAAACTCGATTTAGGAACGGAGACCGGATTTGTGTTCCAATTTTATCACACTACACATACATAACAACAGAACTGAGAAATTCAACCAAAAATTTCAAGCGACAAAAAAATTTGACCAAAATGTACAGGGTTAACTAAGGTACTTTTGGACCTTTCGCAATTAATTTCTATGAACTGGTGAGAGCTATGATGTTCTAGTATTTTTTTAAGAGTATAACTTGATGGTCCCTATATCCTCAGCGAATTTGGCTATACTCGCATCAGCCATTTCCAAGAAAAAGGTGTCTGAATTTCCCAAAAACTGCAATTTCCAGCCACTTTTCAGAGTCATAAAAAATCATCATTTTTGATTCGGCTAAAATTTTGTAGAAAGACGAGAGGACATTTAGAAGAGTTATTCCGTTGAAATTTTGCTAATAATGCTAATGGAAAAGTAATTAGAAGGATTCCAGAATTCTTCAATATGGGACTCTACCATGGTGAGTACACTAAGTTGTTTTTCGCTCTAAAATCTTCAAATTAAACTCGATTTAGGAACGGAGACCGGATTTGTGTTCCAATTTTATCACACTACACATACATAACAACAGAACTGAGAAATTCAACCAAAAATTTCAAGCGACAAAAAAATTGACCAAAATGTACAGGGTTAACTAAGGTACTTTTGGACCTTTCGCAATTAATTTCTATGAACTGGTGAGAGCTATGATGTTCTAGTATTTTTTAAGAGTATAACTTGATGGTCCCTATATCCTCAGCAAATTTGGCTATACTCGCATCAGCCATTTCCAAGAAAAAGGTGTCTGAATTTCCCAAAAACTGCAATTTCCAGCCACTTTTCAGAGTCATAAAAAATCATCATTTTTGATTCGGCTAAAATTTTGTAGAAAGACGAGAGGACATTTTAGAAGAGTTATTCCGTTGAAATTTTGCTAATAATGCTAATGGAAAAGTAATTAGAAGGATTCCAGAATTCTTCAATATGGGACTCTACCATGGTGAGTACACTAAGTTGTTTTTCGCTCTAAAATCTTCAAATTAAACTCGATTTAGGAACGGAGACCGGATTTGTGTTCCAATTTTATCACACTACACATACATAACAACAGAACTGAGAAATTCAACCAAAAATTTCAAGCGACAAAAAAATTTGACCAAAATGTACAGGGTTAACTAAGGTACTTTTGGACCTTTCGCAATTAATTTCTATGAACTGGTGAGAGCTATGATGTTCTAGTATTTTTATAAAAGTATAACTTGATGGTCCCTATATCCTCAGCAAATTTGGCTATACTCGCATCAGCCATTCCAAGAAAAAGGTGTCTGAATTTCCCAAAAACTGCAATTTCCAGCCACTTTTCAGAGTCATAAAAAATCATCATTTTTGATTCGGCTAAAATTTTGTAGAAAGACGAGAGGACATTTTAGAAGAGTTATTCCGTTGAAATTTTGCTAATAATGCTAATGGAAAAGTAATTAGAAGGATTCCAGAATTCTTCAATATGGGACTCTACCATGGTGAGTACACTAAGTTGTTTTTCGCTCTAAAATCTTCAAATTAAACTCGATTTAGGAACGGAGACCGGATTTGTGTTCCAATTTCATCACACTACACATACATAACAACAGAACTGAGAAATTCAACCAAAAATTTCAAGCGACAAAAAAATTTGACCAAAATGTACAGGGTTAACTAAGGTACTTTTGGACCTTTCGCAATTAATTTCTATGAACTGGTGAGAGCTATGATGTTCTAGTATTTTTTTAAGAGTATAACTTGATGGTCCCTATATCCTCAGCAAATTTGGCTATACTCGCATCAGCCATTTCCAAGAAAAAGGTGTCTGAATTTCCCAAAAACTGCAATTTCCAGCCACTTTTCAGAGTCATAAAAAATCATCATTTTTGATTCGGCTAAAATTTTGTAGGAAGACAAGAGGACATTTCAGAAGAGTTATTCCGTTGAAATTTTGCTAATAATGCTAATGGAAAAGTAATTAGAAGGATTCCAGAATTCTTCAATATGGGACTCTACCATGGTGAGTACACTAAGTTGTTTTTCGCTCTAAAATCTTCAAATTAAACTCGATTTAGGAACGGAGACCGGATTTGTGTTCCAATTCTATCACACTACACATACATAACAACAGAACTGAGAAATTCAACCAAAAATTTCAAGCGACAAAAAAAATTTGACCAAAATGTACAGGGTTAACTAAGGTACTTTTGGACCTTTCGCAATTAATTTCTATGAACTGGTGAGAGCTATGATGTTCTAGTATTTTTCTAAGAGTATAACTTGATGGTCCCTATATCCTCAGCAAATTTGGCTATACTCGCATCAGCCATTTCCAAGAAAAAGGTGTCTGAATTTCCCAAAAACTGCAATTTCCAGCCACTTTTCAGAGTCATAAAAAATCATCACTTTTGATTCGGCTAAAATTTTGTAGAAAGACGAGAGGACATTTTAGAAGAGTTATTCCGTTGAAATTTTGCTAATAATGCTAATGGAAAAGTAATTAGAAGGATTCCAGAATTCTATAATATGGGACTCTACCATGGTGAGTACACTAAGTTGTTTTTCGCTCTAAAATCTTTAAATTAAACTCGATTTAGGAACGGAGACCGGATTTGTGTTCCAATTTTATCACACTACACATACATAACAACAGAACTGAGAAATTCAACCAAAAATTTCAAGCGACAAAAAAATTTGACCAAAATGTACAGGGTTAACTAAGGTACTTTTGGACCTTTCGCAATTAATTTCTATGAACTGGTGAGAGCTATGATGTTCTAGTATTTTTCTAAGAGAATAACTTGATGGTCCCTATATCCTCAGCAAATTTGGCTATACTCGCATCAGCCATTTCCAAGAAAAAGGTGTCTGAATTTCCCAAAAACTGCAATTTCCAGCCACTTTTCAGAGTCATAAAAAATCATCATTTTTGATTCGGCTAAAATTTTGTAGAAAGACGAGAGGACATTTTAGAAGAGTTATTCCGTTGAAATTTTGCTAATAATGCTAATGGAAAAGTAATTAGAAGGATTCCAGAATTCTTCAATATGGGACTCTACCATGGTGAGTACACTAAGTTGTTTTTCGCTCTAAAATCTTCAAATTAAACTCGATTTAGGAACGGAGACCGGATTTGTGTTCCAATTTTATCACACTACACATACATAACAACAGAACTGAGAAATTCAACCAAAAATTTCAAGCGACAAAAAAATTGACCAAAATGTACAGGGTTAACTAAGGTACTTTTGGACCTTTCGCAATTAATTTCTATGAACTGGTGAGAGCTATGATGTTCTAGTATTTTTTTAAGAGTATAACTTGATGGTCCCTATATCCTCAGCAAATTTGGCTATACTCGCATCAGCCATTTCCAAGAAAAAGGTGTCTGAATTTCCCAAAAACTGCAATTTCCAGCCACTTTTCAGAGTCATAAAAAATCATCATTTTTGATTCGGCTGAAATTTTGTAGAAAGACGAGAGGACATTTTAGAAGAGTTATTCCGTTGAAATTTTGCTAATAATGCTAATGGAAAAGTAATTAGAAGGATTCCAGAATTCTTCAATATGGGACTCTACCATGGTGAGTACACTAAGTTGTTTTTCGCTCTAAAATCTTCAAATTTAACTCGATTTAGGAACGGAGACCGGATTTGTGTTCCAATTTTATCACACTACACATACATGACAACAGAACTGAGAAATTCAACCAAAAATTTCAAGCGACAAAAAAAATTGACCAAAATGTACAGGGTTAACTAAGGTACTTTTGGACCTTTCGCAATTAATTTCTATGAACTGGTGAGAGCTATGATGTTCTAGTATTGTTTTAAGAGTATAACTTGATGGTTCCTAAATCCTCAGCAAATTTGGCTATACTCGCATCAGCCATTTCCAAGAAAAAGGTGTCTGAATTTCCCAGAAACTGCAATTTCCAGCCACTTTTCAGAGTCATAAGAAATCATCATTTTTGATTCGGCTAAAATTTTGTAGGAAGACAAGAGGACATTTCAGAAGAGTTATTCCGTTGAAATTTTGCTAATAATGCTAATGGAAAAGTAATTAGAAGGATTCCAGAATTCTATATAGGACTGTCGGGAACCATATCTTTATTCACTTGGTTATTAGTTTTCTCTTGTTCATTTTTATGTTCGGTTCCCTTTGTTGAATGAAGCCAGTGAACGTCAGTAGGTCTATTTGTTGTGTTTTCATTAGTTTAACTCACTTAAAAGTGGGTGGAGGGTGGGAAGGTATGGGGCGTGAAGAAGGTTTTTCATTAGCAGCATAATTATTCTTGATTTTTGTTGTTTTAGTGTACTATTGTGATTTTTTTTTTCTATGATATAATATAAAAGTTGTGTCATTACGTTTACTTAGATGTGTCGTAAATCTATCAGGAGGCTATACGCAGTTACAGATGTGCAGCTTATATGGAAGTGATGTTTTTTTTTATGAAATCTATTTTCTTGAAACAATTTCTCGAATATTCCATTGAAAAATTCAAAAAATGACATCTACGTGAAATCTGTTTTTCATTTCTGAATTTTTGGGGCGCTAAAGAGCGTTAACAGGAGTAGTCGTGTGACATGGGCTTTGAGGTAATTGAGAATGGTTGTAGAATGTTGTCAGGTTTCAGATAAGGTTGCCCCAAACTCATGTCACACCATCGACATTATTCCGGTATACGCTCTTCAGGCGCCCCGATTTTATTATTTAGTTTTTCATAGATTGCAAGCACCGTCTTCCATGCCCCTAAAGTGTTAACAATAGCATTATTGGCAAGAGTTTTACGTAACTCCTTCTATGTATGACCTCAATGAATTTCTCACTTCAAAGTCACACTTATCAACCATTTCATCATCTTACATAAATTATCTACCTTTTTTCAATTATCTCTTTCTGTTTACTCATTTTCATTTCTAGTTTCAAGTTTTGATTTGTTCTGTATTTGTATCATGTGCAAATCTTTAAAAAAAAACTCAACTAAACTAAACCACACCACATTAAAATCACCTGACATTTCTGTTTCTGTATTATAGAGTTGAATATCTTGACTGTCGCCTGGTGAAGAGCATGATTCTGTCTCGCTCGATCTTCTGGACCTTTCTCTGTGTACGCTAGCCTCGAGAACGGCTCCAGAAGATCGCTCAGACCGTCGTACATCGAGGACTGTTCCGAGATGTTCGACCCATCCTCGTTGTCGCCATCGTCGTCCTCATCCCCCGTGAAGGAGGTCGGGACGTGATGGTGTTGCTCGCCAGTCCTCTTCATGGACTCGTCAGGACTGTGGTTGCAGGACGCGTTTCCATCGTTACTCAATTCGTTTCGTTGTTGTCGGAATAATGAGAGAGTGTATTCAATAATGGAATGAGTGTTGGAATAATTTAAATATTGATGACAGTACTGAAGAAGTGAAATATTGTTAGTGTATCCATCACTATCTCAACGAAATGATAAAACTATTAGTCTTTGTCAGTTAGTTCATTCTGATGAGCTGGATAATAATGTGAAAACAAATGATAGGCTGGAGGCAAAACTTTGAGAATTTCCAATTCAAATTTTGGAATTACCCTACCATTTATCTCTCAATCGTCAAAAGTCGTGCTTTTTTTTCAGACCGAGACTACAAGGGTGTACAAAGAATGAATCTTGATGCAATTATTTCAAGGATAGTGAATAATTTTAATATTTTGATTTTCAAATGTTCACATTCTCACACTGTTTTCAAATTTGTTTCAATTGTTCCATCAAATTTTCCAATTTTGTATAACATCTTAATGTAAGAATCGGTTTGCAATTATAATGACCAAACTGTAAAATCTTCATGTAACAGGGCTAATGAAATGAATATAGATAACACATGCATGAAATATATTCATATTTCATATGATCATCATCATCAACTAAAATTCAGTGCATCCGTTTCAATTTCCATTTTCAAATGGATCAAAACAAGCAATCATTAATTATGATGTATGCTATTTCAACATGCATGGACTTACAGAATAAAGAATAAACACGCTTTTAATATATGTATGCAGGAGAGTCTTCCTGATCAATAGAGGAGATAGATCCTCTCGAATGCACGTATTGATTGGAGAGTTATGAAGAAAGAAGTAAGAATGACTCTCTTTTGAAGAATTGAATCGTTTTCTTGTCTGCAGAAAAAATGTTACTCCTACTAGTTGGAATAATCGACATATATTTTTGCTACATAAATTAAGTATATCTTCAAATGAAAAAATGTCTCCAATATTTCACTTTTACATGTGCTTGGATAATTTTATATAATGGTGTACACCAAAATTTCTATAACTGTATGTGCAAATCAATAAAGTTATAATAGTAAACCCAACTATTTTGAGAAGATTGTCAAATTTATTTGTTGAATTGTTTGCGGTGTAGAGTGTGACCAAAATATATAGGTAGGGTGACCATTTTAGAGAAAGGAAAATCCGGGGCAATGCCACGGGAGACGTTAAAATTCGAAATAATTTCAAATCAAATTGTATGAGAGGTTGATCCTCAATGGACATTAGCTCAGAAATAATTCCTCTCTTCACTGGATAAATTAATCACATTGTTTTAACTCTCATTACTGAATTAATCTAATTGAATGTTGAGTGAAATATGACAAAAAAGCAGCTCTGCATGGGTTTCGATAGCGAGCCTCTCCGGACCAGTATCCGAAATCGTCTGCGCTAGCCACTCGGCTATCTGGACATATGAATTTTGCAAAGTTGTCGAGATACTTGAAGAAGATATTATAAATAAAACTCGACCTGTCGATTGCTCTGCTACCCTGGTAGGAATACTGGACTGTTGACCAATTTGCTCGAAAACTTTTTTTCGTGGAAAATTGACTCAAGTACCAGGGGAACAGAATACCTCAACAGGTATTCCACCTGACACAAATGAATTCAAATAATCTTTCAAACCTCAGCTCTCCTACCAGAGGAGCAGAATATACCAACAGGTTAGGTAATAATTCAAATATCTTTTCAAGTATCTCAATAACTTTGTGAATGTTCCATGTCTAGGTAGCTTAGTTGCTAGCGTTGGTGGATTCGGATCACGATGCGAAAGGTCCTGGTATCGAATACCATTGGGGACTGCTTTTTTTCTGTCATATTTTGTTTAATATACCCATATGCAATGGTACGAATCCTCAATGGACATTAGCTCAGAAATAATTCCAATCTCCCCTGGATAAATTAATCACATTGTAATAACTCTCATTACTGAATTAATCTAAGTAATTGTTGAGTGAAATATGACAAAAAAGCAGCTCTGCATGGGTTTCGATAGCGAGCCTCTCCGGACCACTATCCGAAATCGTCTGCGCTAGCCACTCGGCTATCTGGACATATGAATTTGCAAAGTTGTCGAGATACTTGAAGAAGATATTATAAATAAAACTCGACCTGTCGATTGCTCTGCTACCCTGGTTGGAATACTGGACTGTTGACCAATTTGCTCGAAAACTTTTGTTCGTGGAAAATTGACTCAAGTACCAGGGAAGCAGAATACCCCAACAGGTATTTCACCTGACACAAGTAAATTCTCAAATATCTCGATCACTTTCTAGGTAGCTGAGTTGCTAGCGTTGACAGTCTCCGGAAATTGATGTGGAAGGGCTTGATATCGAATACCATGAAGTTTGTTTTTTGTCATATTTTGTTTAACTAGATGCAGTTGTGCTAATCTGTAATGGATATAAGCTTGAGAGAAAAATCCTTTTTGTCCTAGATAAATTACTCACATTCCAATAATTTACATTACTGAATCAAACTAGGCTACTGAATTAGATTAAATTCATTACCCTGATTTCTAGTGAGTTATAACATATTTCACACTGAATGATGTATTATAAGGATACAACCCTCAGATATGGAGAACAACACAATAAGTACATTGTCATTACAAGATTGATTGATTTAATGAATTTATGGACAGGAACAACAATACATATTGACAGTACAATTCCAGTTGTATTCACAATGATAATCAAACTCTGTAAAATTGATAACTGGTAAACAGTAAAAATGCATCTATAAGATGTAAATGAAATCTTTATCAGTTCAAGAGGACTTTCATAATAACAAAGACATCATTATGGACTTTTTGAAAATTGATTTTGCTACTCCTTCCCCAAGCCCCGCAGGGATTTTCTTGGAATATGGTTTTTTTCCAAGTAATTGTTGCGATCTACATACAGTTTTGAAGTCCAATAATTGAACCTCCATGGATATTCTCGAAGTTAATTTTTCGATCTCCACCAGCAAAGCCCTGCAGGGAATTTTTTGAAATATGGTCATTTTTTAAAGTGATGAAAAATAAAATGAAAAATATAAGCATAGCCAAAGTAATGTAATGTGAACTAGAAGATACTAGTCAATTGAAATCATGTTATGTTGTAATACATTCGATGGTACATTACTTTTAATATACAATTAATTTATCCTAGATGCTCATGGTCACAAGGTAAGATCATCATTGACTAAATATATTCATCTTTAATGGTATGTAAAATGTATTATATTAATTAAATCTGATATAAATCATGACTATTATTCTCTGAATGGTAATTGCATACAACTTTATATCATGTGGGATAGAACCCATACAAGTGCGTGAGTTATTAGAATTTGAGGTGAATTTTTAAAAAAGTGATTCAACAAATATTGCAGCCTTCTCAAGTTCTTTCCCTAAATTTTCGTTGAAAAGAAACTTTCGTGTCCTCATAATCATACCTGCATAATCACTCTCACAGCACAGACACTACTAAAATAGAGGTGATTACTAACGTGGAGATGATGAGACTGAGAAATCGCGTTTGTAAATGCAAGGTGTGCAATAGTTGGACTTTGGACGGGATGAAAACGAAAACTTGCGTTGCGCAATGGATCAACATACAACCGACAATTTCAACAACTCACTGAAATTCTACTAAATATTTTGTGTTGCAGTATTTCAAATTCGAAAATAGAAGTGAAGTGTAAGGAGGAGAATTTTGGTCTGATGAACAATATATAAACAATAACACAAACAATAAATATATATATATTCCATTTTCATATAACCGGGACATTTGATGGTCCCGAGATCATTACTCGGGTGCCAGAACTGAACATTTTCAAAATAAGGACAGTCACAGGAAAACTGGGACATCTGCAGGTCACCCTAAGCTACAGACTTACATCTGTGTATTAGATCTGCTTATCTATTTACACCTATTCACTATAGGCAAAAGGGCCTTGCATGTATAATATTGTGTACATTTATATTATAATTCAACTTTGTTGAAAATTGCTCGTGCTCAGTTACGAAGCCCTTCATTTCCAAGAACGTAAATATGAGTAGTAATTACGTAATACTTACCGGTTTACAAGATGTGGTCTATTATGCAGATCTATTTGCACAGGCCGCCTCAATGTGCCATTGTTGAACTTTGTGTCGAAACATTGTATGACGTGGGTACGCATAGAAACAATACACTACAGGCTTTACATGGACAATGCTCGTTGTATGCGAGTTTTTTAAAAATCCTGAATCATAAATATACCATTGACGTCCAGGGGCGGACTGGGTGCAAAAGGCCCCGGGCGACAATTAAAAATAGGGCCCGGAAAGATAAAAAGATGTAATGATGAATTGTTACCCAAATTGCTCGGCAGAACTATAAAATACCATTTCAAAATTGAATTCGTGAGACATGGTCTGTGAGGGCCTACTAGTAATCAATGTATTTAATATTGTAATTACTAGAACGAAATTAATTGAGGGCCCTAAACAGAGATATAGGGTGGGGACAGGGCGCCAATCATGGCCTCAAGCCAGTCCGCCTCTGTTGACGTCAATGGGTACACTTACAACAACCTTGTACCATTTTGTGTATAACTTTTCTAGTTACACCCTGTATTCTATAACATGATACATTTATTATTGCATTGTAATTTAAATTTCCTTTTCAAGAAAACAGTGAGAAAATCAAAAACTTATTATAATGTTGCACGAGCTACAAATGTTTTGAATGTGTTATATTTTCTCAACACTTTATTTTTCGTAGGCATAAGCAGTTAGCTCCTAATCGCCAATATGAATATAATCTAAAAAAAATGTAACCCAATGTTCCCAAAAACCAGAACTTTAAGTGCCTAGTTTGTGTTATCAGAACTTGAAAAAATAGGATGATTTTTATTAGTGTTGTGGTACATTCTCATAATAAATCAAACAAATATTCAATACAAATAGAATTTTATTTGACAAAGAAAGCGAGTTTGTTTATAGTGATTAAAATTATTCTACTTGAATCACAATATATAATAATGCCATTTATAAGGCTTGTGAATAATATTTAAAGTTCTAATAATTTAATAATAGACAGACTTGCAAAATAGTTATTATTTATATAAGCAAATAGTAAACAATTCCTGCATGATAACAGCTAGACTGCCAGCAACAATGTTAGTTACAGCAACTGATGATTAATTAGCATTTTATATCTCAAGCACCAACAATATGTTAGAACATAAATACACATTTTGTGTAATATATATTATATTTTATATTAGATACATATGCTTAACTTATATTACTGAATAATATCATTTAAAATAACCATATAAAATGTGTATAAAAGTCATAGAGATACCTACATAGTGTATGGAGGGAGCAAGGGGGGCACTTTGTTAGTAAGACTGACTGGAGTTCTGGTAAGTGGTTAGTTACATGTTACATTCTAATCTCACCCATCAAAGTCTTCAACAATTAATTATACAAAAGATAGGGGTATTTTCTTTCAACTCGCTCAGTTTCAAGTAAAACAATTGTCATTGAATTAATTAAAGGATTGGGCGAATGAGTGACGAGCCTACCTTTATACGACATGAAAATTACAAGCTTCTTATTCCCATGTTAACATGGTGTTGCTGAATTGTTATCCAAATATAATAGTAATAATACAATATCGAACAAACAAACAATAAAATTTATAATTTACAACACTGTACATAAATATAGAAACACTCGTGTCATTGTTTTTGGAAATGAAGGGAAGTAAGAAAGGGTGGGAAACCTTGTAATGTTCAGTCTTCATCCTTGAAACGGCGATAGATAGATTGGACGTACGTGAACACGCATTTCCAATCTGGCTTACGCATCATCACCATATCTTCTACGTCAAGCAACGGAGCTATTCCAGCCTTATCACTAGAAGGAAACAGTTGCAATCAGTTTTCTTGCAGGGATCAGGTAAACAAACAAGCATGTATGAGCATGTAAATATTGATTTTGTATGGGCATATCTTTTTTTCATAGACCTTGTATAGGTATTTGTAAATTGTTTTTAGTTTGTTAATTATTTTATCATATATATATATATTTTACATAATTATGTATACGAAGACTTGAATTGACACTCGGGCAGTGTCAAATCACATTGTATTTCCTATTACAAATACTTGGCTTTATTACTATTCGTATTCGTAATTCTGACAAATGAATTCTGAATGTCCCAATAAACTCTTTCAATGTTGAAATCCCTATCATATGTATAAAATTGCAGCTTAGCCTAATCTTTCTTCAAAATGTTACAAAAAATAAACGTAACTTATTGTTTCTACTTACTCGGCTATTCGGAACGCAAGATCAAAGTTCTTACGCCGTTCCTCGGGTTTCAAAGAGTCGTAGTCGAATGCGTCAGGAAGAAAATGATGGACGAGAGCGCAGAATGCTAAACCATTACTCCAGCTCGTTGAAAAGTTATCTATTTGAATGTTCTGAAAAATATTATTCTTGAATATAATCGACAATAAAAATTTGAAATGTGTGTTGGTAAATTAAAAATCATCACATTCAACTGAAAGAAGAAATATGTTAATATTAGGGTTGCCAATCGATACATTTTCAAAGGATATGCTAGACACATCTCAGAAGAGTTTATTCATTTTGGGCATATATTATAATCATTACAAGATTGGGAGATTGGGACATTAATATTATAAAATAACCACTCAAGTAAAAACAAGTTTATTTTACTTGACAAGACAATATTGGTGACAAGATCGCTTCAAAGTCTTAAAACAACCAAGAGGAGCTGCTTCAAAACTGTGTCACTGTTTCATTTCAAGCGTTAATTAGGGAACAAAATGTGAGGTATATCAAGATTTCAATGTTAATTTGAAAAATGTACTCATATATATCGGCATGGTTCGATCATCGAATCACCTTGTGTATATTGAATATTTTGTGACTTGATAATCAATACGAATCGATAATCAATCATGAAAATGACATCGAAGGGCAACCTCAATATGAATGTAACAAACCATGTACTGAAAAACGTATGCATTCTGACATGCAAGTGAAATGAGATAGGCACACAATGGCCTCCATGCATACACAAATACTGTTCCAAGGAATAGAATACACTGCAAGCATTCAGATAGAAGCCCTATAATAAGCATGCATAACAGGAAATGATTCTCCGTTATTAATTTGTTTTTAGTATCGCCCTTTTATGTCTACTAATGCTTCAATTCACATTGTTTTACTACCCTAGTACTTGGCTGGATCTTTACTTAGTCTCTCCTGATAGTTTATCAAAATTGAAGTATCTGATTAGTAAGATGTTATTTAGCTTTAAAGTAATTCACAAAACAGGCAAAGTGGTACGAGTAAATGTTTGCAGTTCAAGCTCCACGAGTGCAATCTGATTCAAACACTGTTTCAAAAATCAGAGCGGTTCAGCGAATTGCTGTATTTGAAAATAATAGATGGGTTATTTAGCACTATAATGGAATGAATCAAATTCTGACAACTGATTTGTTCTAAAGATTTTTCTTAAGGCCCACGTAATTTAGGCTTGAGACTACAAAATTAAACCATAAGTAAAGATACTATCATCTAATGAGATTAAGCCAATTATTACAACTACAAACTACAATACAATCATGACCTCTTGATTATTATCCTCATCAATGTATTTAAATCATTATACATGCATTCTCAAGCATCATCTACTGTGCACAAGCAGAAAAAGCAATGTTGAATCCAACCCATAACTACGAGGAAGCCTAGTCATTCATCAATTGACATTTGCCGCAATGCGTCCCGTTGGATGGGTGGTGTAGACAGTGGGCAAAGGTATGTCATTCAAACTTTGATTATGTGATTGGGCAATCAGAAATTGCAGTAAATGCTCTATTCAATCAAGAATTGTGACAACTTGGTACATATTGATTGTTTCCTATGAAGAAATAGTTGTTTCATTATTTGATAGTAATACACTAATATGTAAGGCAAACTAGAAATTATCTCAAAAATATTCTCTCCAAATGACACAGAGGTACGTGTAAATGTTCTGTCTGCGTATCTTCAAATCAAATGTGTTTTCTTGCAATTTCTGATTACCATTCTTGTGCATAACTAGTGCATTGCAGCATGTATTCAAACTCTGTATTTATATGTTTGTTTGTTTGTTTGTTTGATGTTGTACCTTATATTCCTTGGTCTTGATTTGACACCAGTACAGAAGTCTATCCTTGACGGTAGAAGCGCTTCGACACAGTTGCGGATCGGTGAATTTAAATAGGAGACCACCGGTCTCTCCCCCAGGGGTCTTAGGGGAGCTGGGGGACGCACACAGACAATACGGTCAAGACGAGACAAGAGTAGCCCTCGGTTAGTCGTAACAAGCGGGGAATGCAAGCAACCACGACCCATACATAGGATTGCTCATGTTAATTAAGAAATTTTGGTCAGATAGGACCCCGAACGAGATGGAAATGCCCGATTATTGTAATTCATAAACCACAAAATAGAAGTGAAATTGCTTAAAATCACTGAAGATCGCTATGTATGTTTCTGGTTGTTACATAGTCGAAAGGAATTAATTTATTCAAGTGTCTGATTCATGAAAGAAAACGAGTATTAAAAGATTTTTTCCAGAATTTAAGAATATCAAATTTATTATAGTTTTTGTTACGTTAAGTATTTTTCAGTAAAATATTTAATACTGAAAGACAGGTTTTTTGAAGAGAAAACTATACCAATCCCAATAGATAATTACTAGAGTATCATTTGTAAGTAAGAAGCAGTTAAATTTGCAGTCCCATCCAAAATATAGTGTTTGTTGTTGTGTGACAGTACTCACTTAGGGGCGGATTTCGAGTTCTGTCGGTCAAGTTGTTGGAACTTAGCGAAAGGGGACACCATCTTACCGCTGGGGGCTGCACAGGATCAAACGGGGGTTTACAACAAACAAACATTAACGACACAATACAACGGAAAAACACAATCGATTAACAATTTTCAGAACAAACTGAATGTCAACACAGAAAACAAACGTGATGGGCAAATCTATCATTCGCATCCTGTACAGTATTATATGTAGAATCAAATATTCATTGAGATTGAAGACTTTTATTTTTGGCCTCTCTAGGGAAACAATGACTTTGTGTAAAGTTTTCGATGCTAATAAAAAAAAATTGAAGACTATTACTTCTTACGAACCAGTTGCTCAATAGGCCTCCAGTATTTGTCTTGTTAGCAAATTTAATTATAACTATTTGAAGTGAAGTATTTCACAATTATCTGAAGCAATGCATTCACAATTCATAGAATCAGTAATTTAGTAGATAAATAATTACCTTTTGCTGCCACCCGAGAACTACCTACAGCAGTGGATGAAAAGCTAGAGGTTTTAGTAGTCACTGGAAATAAAAAGAAGATTCAGTTATTCCCATTGATTTCATGTATGAATGGCAAATTGCCCTAGCGCTGATGAGAAAAGAAACTTGCAAAGTTAATTCAATGATATTACTATGTTCTATTCTACCAATTTCAACGGGTTTGTTTTGAGAGGTTTGAGTTTTTTTGTGAATAGTAGAGCCTAAATGAAATGGAGAGAAATTGTAAATTGTATATTGTACAACAGTAATTTATTTTAGAATTGATTTTAATTATGCTCTTCACCGATAAATAGTTTGTATTGAACTTGTTTTATTTACCATTATAGGACTTTGTAACATTATTCTATTAACCTGTAGTTAATTATATTTCATTCAAATTTAAGCTGTCAAATTGCGGAGAACCAGAACGTATTATTTTCACACTTATATTCATAGGCTGTACTAATCGGTGTACTATAGATGCATTCTCTACGTGAGTTAGGGGAACAGATCAAAAGGAGGGAACTGTGTCATCTAGTACGGAGAGTAGACAGTGAGAGCGTGGTAGTCAAGAAGTCTAGGAGAGGCATAAAAAGTCCTTTCCTACCTCGAACTGGTCAAGTTTGGAATGGCTTGGAATGGTTGTGGAGGGAGGAGTGAGGGAGTTTTAAGAAAGCGATGATGGAAGAGGATATTTTTTATTTTGTAAGAGTTTTTCTTGGTTAAATGTTATTATTCTATGTTTTTTCTCTATTTTCTTACATATTTTTTCTATATAGTTTAATTATATGCACTGTTGTAGCATCAACCACAATTGTATTCTTAGACATGTTTGGACCAAAAATATCCAAAAATGGTCTTTTGGATTAAAATGTCATCAATATTTACATATGAATTTAATAATTCAATGTGGCAATGGTGACGTCGCCAAGTAGCTCATCATGGTCACCGCTATTGTGAGTGAAAACAAGAATGGAATAAAAATACTTTGGCAATTGGACTAGGTTGAACCCCATGTATCCATTTGCTTTGCTTTGCTCTAGAAAAACTGTTATTGTTTTGATTGTGTCAAAAATTAAGGCCTATAATTAATTAAAGATATTCATCAAGAAATAGATTGCAAAGAGCATGTTTTATTAATATTAAAGGTTTAAATGACTGTGGAGTATGAAATGGAAGAATGGAAACATACCTTCGGTCTGAGTGGTGACATTCCCTTCGACTGAAGAAGATTTGATCGTAGACTCGGAAGATTCTGGAAACAAGCACATAGTAATTAGTTTTGTGTTCTGTAATCGTTACATAAGGTACATCATTATCAGTTACTATGTATGCACATAGGTATTTCTACATTGAAACTATGTAACGATAGCACAAAACATTCAGAATGTACATAGCAAATTAGCACATGAGTATGTTTTGTATACTGGACAAGAAGCAACTACAGCATTCTGTTAAAATTTGCGACTGCTTCAACATGTAAAAATGACAAAGCAACAATATCATAACTAACACACTCAGCTAAAACGTATTATCTCTATACAAATATGTCTTCAATATTAAAATTTCAAAAATAACAAAGTTAAAATACAAATATCAAACGTAATTTGAGGGTTGCACACGATGCAATTATAACACAACATCCCTTCAATCTACGGGCAAAAGTAAAAACGGTGAAAAGCAGAGCATTCGTATGAGTTGGCGTTTTCCATTCCACACACAATGTTGGTTTGACTCACAACGGTCGATTTGTAGTAGAGCGAGTAGTAGCCCGCTGTCAGTCGGTGTTCAGACTTATCTCTCTTTCTCTCTCACTCGAGTTTCCATCAGATGTGGCGGCTTCTTAAAGGATGGCAGTTAGTTGTTTTGGCGATGCAGAAGAACTGGTTATTGCATTGTGCCAGCAAGCAGTATAAACTTATTGTGTAGATTATTGGCATCTACGACTTAATCAACATTCGAATAAACACGTTTTACGCATATATAGTCAGTAATATTTACGGATGCATCAGTACTTGTTAAACTACTCTTAGGCTTCACTAGAATGTCACAATTAAAGTGCGTATGAGTAATGCCTAATATATTTAATAATACTTACTGGCATTACGTGCCAGGTTTGCATCGGGCCGGCTTTTGACTTTGGATCCTGCCGTCGAAGCATTAAACAGATTTTCGAATGCCTCGTCAACATTGTCCAAGTTGTCGTCCAGCAGCAGAATGTCCGCAGCGAGTGAAGAGGTTAACGACACACGTTTAGGAGCGGAAAATGACACATCCTGAGCTAATCTTGAGTAGTTTTTACTTTGTGTGACCTGATGTGACTGAATAGTTTTTGTTTGCGTAGTATTTGCCGTCTTATTCAAATATGCAGCTACAGCTTGTTGTTTGTTCTGAACAGAGTCTGCTGCTACCGCACCTTCAAACTGTTTTGCATTGGCTAACGAGTGACTAGACTTGGTTCTCGGAAGTGCTGCCTGTACCTTCCTCGCGGTATTGCCCGCGGCTATCGGAAGATCTGGAATGGCAAGACTTTTCGGTCGACTTCCCTTCATTTGCTGTGCTGCTAACTGGTGCCACGATTCAGACTTCTGGAGTATAGACGGTGAAACAGACGGAGACTTTTTGTCACTGAATGAACTAGATCGTGGTGATGCTCTAAGATTTGTCTGAGAAGTACCCGAACCGGTAACATTATTGTAAACAGGAATTTGTAGCCGAGTAGTAAGCACTGACTCGCCACCTTCTTGGAACTCTTCTGTACTGGTTGCGGTAATCAACGACTCAGTAGATGCCGGTCGCACACGAGTTGATAAGGGGTATGGGCCCTTTTGATTGGAAGTACTACTTTGTGGCAGTCTATAATTTGAATACTCATTATAATTAGTACCAGTACTCTGTTTCTGTCCATAATTTTGAGAATTAATACCATAGTTCTGGCTGCTACCGTAAGAACTGTTAATATTTGACGTGCGCTGAAGTTGCTGTTGGTTAGCTAAAAACTGATCTTCATCTATCATAGTTGTTATATTAGGTTCACTGTTATTTCTAATTAAGCCTTTGATCGGTGACCTTTGATAAGGTGATTGGTAATCAAGGAACGTTTCATTTTCCAGTTTATGATTTTGACGGACGTTCATTATCGGCGATCTCTGACTAGATATTGACTGATTCCTCGTAACATTCCTATCTTCTAATATACTTGAATTGTTGGGAGACTTTTCAACGGAGATACGATCAGTTTTTGAGATGGGAGACCTCTGAGGTGAAATCAGCAAGATAGGATCGTCGTCCGACATTCTGTTCAAGAACGAGCTGAGATTTCTGGCAGCTGAACTTCGTCCTCCTGTTTCCTCGCTATCGCCAACATGATTTGTCTTGTGACTGACTGTTTGTGCCTGATGGCATACTGGACCGGTCATCACACGCGACACAGCTTTCATTTCTTCGGGTGAATTCAATGCATCCGGCTTGAACTGTGAGGTTTTTACAATTTCCAATGGTTTTAAATTTAGTTTCGATTTAGGGGGTAGTAAATTCGTTTCGGTTTTAATTTTAAAATCTGGAATTGTATTTTTTGATGAGTTCATTTCAAAACCACCTGGAAATTCAGACTGGAAATCAATTTCATCTAATGACTGAGATGAAAACGTTTCACGGTTTTCTTCTGACGGTGACATAGGTCGTGGAGATAGTTCGGGCTTGGCACGTTCGGGAATCTTATACTGGAAGCCGGTATTTGGATAAACAGACGATCTAGAAGTAACACAACCACTGTATTGAACTGGTTCTACGTCTTGTGTCAAGTAGCTAGATTCATCGTACTGATTCTCATCGTATTGTTCGTTGTTGTCATCTTGAATATTGAAATGAGGTTGTGTTCTCTGATTTGACTCATATTGAGTCTGGCCATCATAATTATACATATGATTGGGTGCTGCAATTGTGGGAGGGGATGGTATTGGTGGTGGAAGTTTGGTAATATTGTGATAGGCTCGTGGGGGTGGTTCCGGTTTGTTTTGCCGTGGTAAAGAAATTGGTAGAGGTGATGTCTCTCTTGATAAATTCTCGAATTTGGCTAGGTTTAGCGAACTTCCGCGGTGATCATTTAAAGCTTTTTTCCAAGGCAATGGACTGACTGGAGATGGAAGCTCGTGCTTTTGATGAGATGTAAGGAATTTAGTGCCCGCGTTAAATTGTGTAGGAGTGGTTCTGAGATTATTTCCATTTTGTACTGGAGCAGCAGCAAATTTCTGGTTGGCAAGTTGTTTCACATTACCACTGATTGAAGTAGAAGCCCATGGCTGATTGTGTGTTGATGGATTTACTTTCAAAGGATTCGATGTTTTTGGTGTTCCGTTTTCCGTGGTCGGCTTCTTTTCTATTGGACGGAATGCCGACATAGGAGCGTGCGAGAACTTGTTGATAATCAAAGGTCGACTAACTGCCGCTGGAGATGGCGGTGGAGTGAATATTTGTTTCTTGGAGTGAACAGTGCCCGCATTTCCCTTTGCCGCAACTGTTAATGATCCAACAACAACAGAATCTTCTGAATATTTGTCATTCCAAGGTAGTTTTGAAGGTTCTGATTCTGTATTTTTCTCTGCCCAAGGAAGTTTAGCCTGTGACTCCTGATCTTTCTGTTCATGCAGTTTCTGTAAAAATATACTACCCTGCCGACTTAACTTAGGACCATTACTAGAAGGCGTCGACGTTTTACAAACTGTGATCGAGTCATCAGCTGACTGCCAAAACATTCTTGCATTGGCTGGACCTGAATTTGACCTTGCACGTGGTGTGTTTGTCTCACTATTACTCCTCTCAAATGCGGTTTTTATGTTAGAAAATCGGTTACTCCACGGTTGACCTCCTCTAGCCGAAGGATTGTAGCTGACAGTCTTTGAACTTTCATCCCCAGACACAGAACCACCTTTGTTCAAAAAAGCCAAAAATTTGCGATCGGAATCTGTCTTCGGTTTCAAACTTGGTGGTGGAGCTTTTGTTTCTATTGGCCAAACTCCACCGACTCGTATTGGGCCACGTAAAGCTAAGTAAGCAGCTCTATGTTCAGTGTTTGAACCATTCTGGTGTATTTCCTCACCATCGGAAGAGCAATCAGATTCTCCGTCCACTTGATAGAAGTTCAGAGGCTTCGGAATATCAATTGTATTAGCTCTTTTCATTTTAAGCTTACGGCTTTGGAATCTACTTTTTGTGCTGTCTTCAGCTGTTGCCATTTGCAATAATCTCTGAGCTGAAGATACATTAGTCCCATTGCTGCTATTTACTTGATCATCTAGGCGAGCATTTCTCTGTATGTTGGCATCATCTAGATTTTGTTTTTCTTTCAATACGTCAGTTTGTATTTTGTTTAAAGGCTTTTCCATGCTAATGATCCTGTTGCTCACTGAATTACTTGCACCATTTACAGTCAAATCCTGTTTTACAGGTAAACTCTTTGGTAACGCAACAATTGGGTCTACTTTCCTCGTACCAGTAGTGAAATCTGGTTTTGATAAACCATCAAATGCTTTATTTGACATAGTTGGTCTTGAAGGTAGAACCTCCACCTTTGGATTGGAAGAACTATTCATTCCACTATTATTTACAAGGTCACTTCTAAAATGTACAACATCTTTCCCAACAGTTTTAATACTATCTCTTCTTGTTTGATCATTATTTTCTTGTTTATTTAATTTAGGTACCTCCTTATTTGATATAATTATATTAGTTGGTTTAACTAGTACCTGTTTAGGATGTACCACTGTATTAGCATTATTAACTTTCAGACCTTGAGTATTTACATCATTCTTCAACTGTATGTTGGGCCTATTTAATGCCGCGTTTGATTGTATATTTGGAGCAACAATAACTTTACGCGGAGCAACAAGTTGTGAAGTTGGGTGAGTCTTGGCAGAATTTACCTGCCGTAGGGTAGAGCTATCTTCCTCTTCATCTTCGTCCTCTGCATCTTCGTCTGTCTCCGTACCACTTTCTTCACTCGACACGATCTCCTCGCTGCTCTCTACCTCACTCTCGCTTGATTTGCGATTCTTCTTAAAACGCTTCTCTTCCTCACACGAGATCTGCTTATTGATTGCGGCTTTATGTACGGCTATCTGAATTGCCTGAGACTTGGTGAATAAAAGCACGCTGGGATCGTAATCACTCCTTTTACTGTCAAGTGAAGTTTGATGAGCCATCTTGCGGTGA
This sequence comes from Brachyptera putata, assembly GCA_907164805.1. Classification (NCBI taxonomy): domain Eukaryota; kingdom Metazoa; phylum Arthropoda; class Insecta; order Plecoptera; family Taeniopterygidae; genus Brachyptera; species Brachyptera putata. The sequence continues at coordinate 10,029,069 of OU015465.1, forward strand.
TCTGTATTCACTCCTGATATTTGAGAATTATTATCTAAAGATGCAGATTGTTTTAAAGGATTAGTAACAGGAAACTGGGAACGATTATCTACATTTGGTGGAGTGAAAGTATCCACGGTAGCTGTCCCCGTCTCATATTTTTGTGGAGTTGATTCATGTGAGTTTGTTACACTATTCTCAAATGACCCAGATGTTGATTTACTCAATACTCTCTCTAGCACAGAAGACGCTTTTTCATATCTTTGTGGGCTTGTTTCTTTCAAGTTCTTATTGGTAGTTTCAAAAGGCAAAGGTTTTTTTTGAACAACACCTAATACTAGTTTCTCTGTACGCATTGGTGTTGTTTCCTTGGAGGCTGGGTTGCTATCAAAAGAAGATGATTGTGATGATCTTCGTTGTTCGTGGTTGGATGAGTCTCTCGAATTATTACTACTTGAATGTGAGACGGGTTTCAAGTGAACTTGAGCTCCTACAGAGCTCCCACTGCTTGACCTTTGAGGTGACGAATTGTCTAGAGAACTTTGGCTTTCATACGAAATAGAATGAAGAACAGGTTTATGAACGAGACTTTCTGTTTCTGAACTTTGTTTCTCAGCCATTAATTGATTTATTATTTCACTTCGTGTTGGCATTATGTACACTGGGGTGCTATCGTTTTTAACAAAAGGCTTGAAATTGGGACTCGTTTTATTACTCGCATACTCTTTGTTTTCACCACTATCTAACGACATTGTTTGCATGAGAGGCTTATGAGCTTTTGAACTATCATTAACATTATGACTACTGGCACCTGAGCGTGATTCTTCCAATTGAAGTTCGAAAGGAAATGGAACTAGACCTCCGATATGTTTTACCAAATTTGACCCAGAAGATGACCTTTGTGGTTTTGGTGGTATGAAATGAACGGGACGAAACGCACGGAACGCATTAGTCGCTGATGACGATGCCAATTCACTTGCAGTGTTATTATACATATCATCGGCTGAATTTTGTTTGACTAACTGTTTAGCCGGAGGCAATACTGACGGCACTTGAGCACTGTTTTTCATCATTTCTTCATCATTTGTTTCTTGTTTATTTACTGAATCCCGTTTCAATTTGTCTCTCAGCGAAGTCTCTTCCATGAGTCGTCTGGCATCTGCCAACTCCTCTCGACTGACACCAACAGTGTGCCTATTTTGTCGTTGTTTTCTATTAGAGAACCGTTTGTGCGAAGGGGGGCGGTCTGACTGTTGTTTTGGGTCTACCTTGGCCCATGGAGGGGCAGGCAGCCTTAGCGATGATTGCAAACGAGCTACTAACTGTAGCAAAGCATCTTTACGCGATAAATCCAACTCTGAATCGCCGAGCGTCAGCGAAGCTTCTAATCGTGATAGAGCTGTTTGAACTTCAGCTAATAAACTAGGTCCCAACGGTTCTGATGTAGATGCAGCTTGAGTTTGTCTTTGAAGTTCAATCGAATCTCTGAGGCCAACTGCTAATAGCTTCAGGTCTTCACCAGATTCTGTTCCTGAATCATCGACTCCGATCTCTGACGTTTGATTAGCATTCGAACGATAACGTAACTGTTGTACTAGCAAGGGTAAGAGTAACGACTCACCCTGGTTACTGCTTAGCTCCACATTCTGTCCCACATTCTGTCCGACGTTGTCACCGGCTGCAGCCTGATCAGCCAAAGCCGCTGACACAATCTCTGAACACGCTGTAACACAATTGCATCTAGATAAAGGGAAGCTGAAAGACTTAGATACACACACTGATGAAACAACTGAAATTTGAATTAGTATGCCTACTACTGTATTCATAAATATACTATTCATCAATCATCATTCAGGTAATTGTTAAATGTATGGAAGCTAGCAGGCCTTCATTATGAGTGTTCTTGTCATTGTTTTTTCAAATAATTATAAATATATAATATTTTACTTCTTATACATTCTTTCATCAATGTTCTTGTGGATATGATATGTGAGATGTATTTCTAATAGTGAAATATATTGCTTCATTTGCAAGTTACATGTATTAATTTGTCGTACCCTTCTGTTCTGCCATTACAATACGAAGCCTTGCTCTGATCTTCCGCCTTCCGTCGTAGTCTGTACAGTCGTCCAACTAGAAAAACAAGTCAATAAGAGATATTATAGCAATTTCAAGCATTTCATCAATTTATTGCAAAATAATATAAGGATGTCACTGAATGAAGGGGCGGATTGGATGAGAAGGGCCTGGGGGACAATTTAAAATAGGGGCCCAAAGGAGAAAATAGTAGGATGCCAATAAATTTTTGCAAATATTTGAATCTGTCAATCTGTCATTTGAATCCTCCTATGACAACAACCTCCTCACCCTTAGTTGCAAACAGCAATTTTGTATCAACTCCCTATTTTGATGCAGAAAAAATGGGACTAAAATTAACATTCCAAAAATATTTTATAGGAGATGAAATATCTGAAGGGGAAATAATAGAAGAAAATCTCACCAATCTTCGTAGTTTTGCTTCGTCCCAAATCTCTTCAATATCTTCTTCTTTTCCGTTGGTAACCGCAGATTTCTGTACCTAGAACACAAAAATTAACAATAATTAGATAAAATGACATGAATTAAAACAGGTCCAAGTGTATACCAAGGAAATAATTAAACTCAATTTCAAAGGCTTACATAAAATGTATTCTGTAATGAAGATTTAAAATATACAGACTTGGTAAAGTAAAGAAGTCAAAGTAACAAAATATGACATTCAGCACTGTTGGTTACACATTTACTTGCAGACATTAATCAGAGAAATGAATGATTGAAATTCATTCATCACTAGTGTAAGCATTCATCTGTTGAGAGATTATTTACTCACAGATCAAAGAAAAAGAAAAATATAACAAGGACACTGCCAACTTGAGAAAATCATGAGAAGTTAGAGATACAGTTCTTTTGCTTGATTAATTAATTTATAAATATTAATTAATAACAGGTGGTTGGTAAATTAATTGCTTTGCATTCTTACAATTTAAATGGTGTTAAGAAATCAAAATTATAATTGAAGTCGGGTCTAGACCATAACTTATAGTCATGGATCATGAAAAGGGTATTTTTATTGACAGTGAAAGAAAGGATAATGATGAAGAGAATAAAGGACCAGTTATAACAAGGACTGATAAAAGTAATAGTAGTACTTCATAGCATCAAAATGGCCGGCATCCTCTATCAGCTCGCCATAAAAATTTATCTACAGTCTCTATACAAATCACATTCATCTGTATAACGCATTCTCAATAACAAACACGTTTTTTTTTTTTGTCGGGGCTCGTAAATCGCAATTCGGTTGACGACGTCGCCGGATTGAAGGCGCGCGTCGCGGCGTGGCACGACGACGACGACGGCGACCAAGAGCTGGCGCTTCACCAACGAGTTGCCGTGCCCAAAATAGGCGCGGTACGTCGTTAAAGCCCGAGTCGCTTTATGGAGCGAATCTATTTGTAGCGTCTATCTGCCAGCCAGTGAGGCTGCCTGCTTGCCTGCTGTTGGCTGCCAAATGTGTACAACGCACGCACACACCAATTGCAGGGACCACGTGACCACAACAAGGGATAAACAGTGACAAGTTAACACCAAACTCGGCGTGCGCACTTCCGCATAACGTGACGCGGAAATGGGTGGCTTGTTTGGAGAAAAAATAAAGATGGGTGACGGAAAGTTTGGCTCGACATTCAGTTTCACGTTGTTGGCGATGATAATAATCAGTAATAATGATGTCTTGGACAATGTTCTTGTTGTTCATACAGATTTGTTACTCCGTTTATTCATTTCAAACAGAAATTAAGAGTTGAAATCAAAAGTGAACTCTAGAAGTCGTCCTTGTATATAGGCTCTTGGAATATTCTGTGTCATTAACCAATAATGAATATGTTTTTTTTATGAATTGTTTCATTATCTCACAGGTATATTGTGATGTTTAATTACGATTCATTAATTAACCTTTCTTTCCATACGACTCATGTATTTAGGCCTACTTTGGGAAAGTTAGCTTATAACACTATCGTATGAATAGTGTTCAACACACTCGATCGAATAATGATCCTTAAATTTCTTTGTTCCTTGAAATAATACTCGAAACGCAATATGACAACATCCGGAATGCTCAAATGACCCGTCAGCTGCGAGTCGACCTCGCAAGGTGAGAGCTAAACTGAATGTATACAAGGATATCAGGAGAGGGTTGGTGGGTGGGGAAGGGGGGCTAAGTGGAACCCGGATCCTTGGAGTATTTTTGCAAACGGTTATTTGGCATGATTATATAATATTACATAATACAGCACGGTTCTGACGGGCTTTTGGCTTCACACACTTCAAACTGCAGTTGCGTTTTTTTCTGTCTTTCACTTATAAATTGAATAAACTGTTTTTAAAGAAATAGGTCTGCATGCTAAATTTGGCACCTAGTTATAAAGTTGGAATCTTTTGTCCGAAAATTTGAAAATAATAATTAGAATATATTCTTTGGTATATGGTAGAAGAAGGAATGAAGATTTGATAAGAATGGCGACAAAGAAGAATCGAAGAAAACGAATGTAAAGATCAGTATGCATTGTAAGTTGAGCGAGATATTTGTATGAGTAGGCTATTCTCGAAAACTCGACACACTTCGACTTTTATGAAATATAGGGTCTACTCGACCACTCGTCGACGCACCTTGGTAGAAAAGGAAATTGTTAAATCTACAAAGCCTTGGCTCCCCGTGTGCAAAATACGAATAAAGAATCTAATCACTATTTCTTGAGTTGATGAAAATGTGGGCCCATCCATTGAATAATTATTCTCTTCAAAATGGACGGTTCGGTTCCAATGAAAATTTGTAATAACGTGTATCATATTTGTATTCATGATTAGTATGAATTTTATTTTTTTTGAAAAGTATTGTTTTCAAAAAATTTCCCGCCCGGCCTAATCCTGGGGTTTTACAATATTTCGAAATGGGTTGTCTCAAAAGTGGTCAGAACGATTTGGCCCCGAACCTATACAGTTCTAGGTTGGATAAATCTGCGTGTCCAGACAAAGTTTCATCCAATTAAAATAGTTTTTCTTGGGGTGTTCAGATCGCCCTTGGCCTTGTGGTGGGTGCCCGCGTCCGGTGATAATTTAATTTACATTTTTTGAAAATAAATTTAATTTTCAAATTTTCGCTCCCCAGTCTAACCTTATGGGATTTTCAAACTTTCGTGATGGTTCTTCTCAAAAGTGGATCGACCGATTTGGCCCAACAGCTATACAGTTCTAACTTGGATAAGTCCGCGTATTCAGAAAAAGTTGAATGTTGATCAGTCAAACCGTGCGACCTGTGCAGTGCGTACAAACACACACAGAGACAAAGCTCCATTGAGTGGAATGGAAGCTAGTCTCGATTACTGTGAACAATAATGAAGACCAGCTCCCATTCCAATTCCATTTCACTTTCCAATATTTTATCAAACTAGCTCAGTTATATCTATATGTTCGTTGTTAGTCCACTATATTGTATAATTGGGGAAAAGACGAGGGTGTGTGGGTTCGATTCCCATTTGTCGATTATGTGTACCTGTTTCGCGAAGTTTCCCACAGTTACGTTACTTATATTAATTGTATGTAGGGGCCTATCTATGGACCAAGAAGAGTTTTAAATTCATTATGAAGGGTTAATAAAATTTTATTTCAAGTTAAATTTGAAATTTAAATTGGTATTCCACGTCGCAACAAATTTATTCCCCCACTATCTAAAAATCACAATGGTTCGTTTTGCATGGATATCTCATTTAACCACGACATTACATACTTCGTAAACAATCACTATGATAGTGTGTCGTTAAACCCGAATTACGGAAAGAAAATAAACGGCCTGACAAGTTTACGGTGAATATATAAGTTGTAACATTAACTGTCATTTTTACTGAATTATTCACTAACTAAATTCAAGTGATCATGTATATTTGCGTATAAATACTTAATTGCATGTCAAATATTGTGGTGGGACTCCCCCCCCCCCCCTCATTGTCAAGGAATGCACTGCTCTGGAAAATGAAGTCATGTCCGGCGTGGGTTCGAGTCCCGCATGAGGCATGGGTTTTTGTTCAAGTCATTCATCTATCATCCGCGCAATTGAACCTAGCAAACAATACCCATCATATCACCAAATACTGATTTAGTAGTTATTTCTGTACTAAATTGTTGTTAAAATGGCTTTTGTTGTTTTTCACAACAAAAAATCTAGTGACTTAGATTATGGTTTCTGTCACATTCATAAGTAAATCTCATACACGACAAAGATAACTCCTAACAAGTCTTAAAATAACAACATTTATATGTCGACTCGTTCGTACTCAATATACTCAACTGTACATATATATATATATATATATATATATATATATATATATATATATATATATGTATATATATATTATAGGGACGTTGTCTTCCTCTGATCTTATAGTAAAATATGTGACGTCTATTTTAGGAGTCCACCGAAATATGTGTTGCGCCTACCTTACCTAAAAAGATATGTTCGTTAGTGAATGACGTAGGTATTATAGACATGCCGACATACACAACTTAAAGCCAACACCTGAATCTAATGCACTTGCCAGAAGCGAAATCCTGAACGTGCATTAACAAATTCCTATAAATTTAAATCCGTAAAACATATAAAGGATGAAGCGAATTGATAATTTATTTAACTGTTACGTCTAATTTGAAAATAGAAATATCATGGTTTTAACAATGTATTTTCTACGATTCAAAATGGCTGGATATACGAGCTTAAATTTTTCAAATAGGAAATGCGTAATTGGTAGTTTCAAAATGCGTAATATTTATTGCGTTTCATTCATTCTAAAAAAATAGTTTATAGTAGTTTGATTGTGAGACGTATCTATACTCCCCGATAATAAACTAAACCACACTATTGTTTGAAAAAAAAAGTCGATAAATTATAGGATTAGAAAATCGCAATTCCTTAAAATACTACGACTATAAATTCTCTCACCTTTTGTTTGAAACTCGAGAGACGTTTGAGTGCGTGCGTGTATAGTGTAGCCCCCGATGTTGATGCACTGAACAACACTGACTTACTGCTACTAATAGTAACAACCTAAATGAAGAAGCTGCTTCGGGAAACTTGGCCAAGATACGAGAGCCAAAATTAGCACCAATACAACAAATAGGCATACATACAACCAAACATTGCCTGCTGCTGTTCAAAACTAACGTTTATCTTCACGCCGAACTAGCTAGAAACACACATCGAGAAAGAATGGGGAGTTTCTTCGTTTTTTTTTTTTTTAGTGAGCTCATAGAAGAAAACTCTTTTACAATTATTGGGTTTTGAACTTTCGTAATTGAATAAAAAAAGTTGAAAAGACGTGTGCTGAATTGTGAAATCTTTTGTCTTATGTCAATATCATAATGCCTGAAGACTCGTTTTTTTATAGTGTTATTAAATCTATTTTTCGATAATTAACCAGCTTCAGAAAAAATTGGCTAAAAATACCGGATTTTACGTAAGTTATAGAGTGTAAGCTCCACTATATAGTTTTTATCCCATTTCAAAACATTCCTTTGTGTATTATAAGATGTATAAATGTACGTTTCTTGATCTTTGTTAATAGTGTCTGAAGTAAGAGTTGCAGATGAATTTCCTTTGACTTCAATTTCTGACGTTCTATTAATTGCCAACAAAGCGCAGTTGCAAATTCAAGCTATGAATCTTCATTGTTATAAAATGTCTCATCCAACTGAATTTCACTTATAGCACAGTTCCAATATTATCAATTGTAATTTTGTAGGCTACATAGATGGTGCTTCACCCGATATGATTGATTTTCCCATTTCTTGTACAAGTATATATTTATAACTACAGCCAACTACATCCATTTATAAATATAAACTTGTCATACAGTGTCAACCATCACATTACTTTGAAACACACTTAGCCAATAGCAGACTCACATCCTCCATGTATATAAATCATGGGAAACTGAAATGTATCCATTAGCTATTAGGGATCAAGAGAAGAAAACAGCTGCTTCTGTTTAAATGCACATGTCTACTGAATCTCAGTAATCAATTATGAATCTCGTGAATAAAGCAAGAGCAAGGGCAAGTCTAATTGATCCTAAAATACTAGGAATAGCGTGTAATCCATGGTGCGATGTTGTGTTTATTAATTAGTGATCATTGCGTGTAGGTTTTTAGGTAGACAACTTCCAATTCAACCCACTCAAGAGTTAGCTATAAATGTTGAGTACATATTGGCCTACGCACGAAGATAAGTATAGTGTAATATATTGCCATATGGTATGATGTTTGCATAAGCAGTAAGCACTTGAGTTTTTGAGGACTAGAGGACACCTGGCCTCAAACTTCAATGAAATAAAATTATTGTTAATTCAAAAAAAAAGTTGTCATATAGAAAGAAATATTTCCCATATTAGTGTTCAAAAGTAAGATTGTTGACCCAGCAGTTTACTTTGATAGTAGATAACTCAATTACTACAAAATTCAAAGCGTCGGAAGTTGTTTTAAAATCTCGTTAAAATCGGCTATGAAATAAATACAACATATGCAGATATGGTCATATAAGTTACAAAGTTACTTTAAGTTACTTCAAAGATACTTTCATGGAACTAAGATTCATGAACAATGATACCTTTATTCAGTTTGTGTGATGTAGAGGTTGACCCAAAAATAAAAGTTCGTTTTGCTTTCATCTGTTACCTGTTGAATTCTATGCTATGGACAATATGCGTGTTTTTACAAGAAAGAAGATAAGAAAAAACAGTCCTTAAATCTGGGGTTCCAAGGCATTGTTTTCATAGCACTATAGCTCTTTAAATAAAATTTTGTCAGATGACCCAAAATGTATTAACTGTTTCAAATTTCTCAATTTAACTGATGTATGGCTGAAATATTATTGATATTCTCACAATTATTTAACATGAAAACGAAAACAGGGATTTGAAATGACCATGCAGTCGGTGTCAGCCAAAATGAATAAAGTAGATGAATTTCGCCAGTTAGGATGCTGGCATTTTTAGGTTGTAATAAATCTACAATATGATTATATGTTTATTGCAAATTAATTAGTTAATTAATCAATGAGCAATACATTAGCCCCTTAGAATGAAGGGAACGAATTGATCAAGATGAATAATATGCATATCAATTATAAATTAATATGCAGTAGACTCTATATAAAACAATTTGATCAATAATTTGCATAATTTGAGAAACAAGAGAACGAAAAGAAATTGCAATACCAAATTCAATAGTTATGTCACAAGAGCATATTGAGTATTATTAGCATTTTGAATTCGACTTGATGGAAGAAAATTATTTGTGTTACATTTTAATATAAATAATCATATATAATAATAGTTACTCAAAAAAACTCTATAGTTGCTAGTTATCGAAGGTAATATAAGACATCACAGATGTGACAAAATAAGGATGAAGATATTCAAACTGATTGATGTCATTATGTTATAAAAGTCGTGTAGAAATTGACCTTCTCCGAATGGTGTTTAGCAATAAGTGTTGTACATAATTTGCAAACAATAATGCAATCTACAGGATCAGAACAATTCGTGTGCACGTTGCAACAAGTATGAAATTGGCTATTCGGTATTCTCAGCAAAGTGAAAAGTCCTAAGCATTGCAACAGAAATGAAATCCGGTTGCGTGAACAGAAATGGTGTAGTATGCAATGCACGGATACCGATTCTCTATTTCCTGATGAATTTATGAAATACAAAGCAATTCAAATTAAATTTTGAATTCTGGTAGTGGCTTTTTCTTATGCATGATGTACAAAATATTTCTCGTTAATTTTGCTAGTTGATAAATTAGAATGAAGATATAACATAAAACCAAAAATTGAAAAAATAAAACTATTAGCCTGTATGGTCTTCTTGGGTATGGTGTTTATCATCCACATTGCAGTGATGTGGTTCATTTTGAAAAATGAGTCAAATGCTAGTATGGCATCAGTCACTGATCAAATATTTCAAAACAATTCAGTATTTAAAGTATGATTACAGAAATATTGTTTATTCAGTATTACATACCATGCAATGCATGGTATATAATACTGAATAATGCATATAATAATGCAATAATGAATAATGCATACCGAAAAAATTTGGGTTTGGTTTTTATGTTTTTTTTTGTGTGTGTGTAATTTTGTACGCGGCATACAGGTCAGGAGAAATAATCAATCAACTCGAAACTTTTTTTCGAATTAGTGTTATACCAGAATAGGTTGGGATTGTTTTTCCGAAAAATCGATTGAACGGTTTTTCTGGAAAAAAAAATGGAAAGTTCGGAAAATCCCCATAAGAATAACCCAGGGGGAAAATACTTGAAAATGGACATTTTTCAAAAGCTTTCAAATTCATACAGAATATGAAAACAACTATCATACACATTTTCGATAATTTGTACAACAATCAAATGAGATAAAACAAAGAAAATGCAATAAAAGTATACATTTCATCGAATATCAGGATCAAAACATGTAATGCAAAGGTTATATGCGACAGGTTGCTCTATAAATAGCAACAAGGTAAGGTTATCAGAGTTTGAAGTAATCCAAGGTCTGTAGATGTAGATTGAGCTGACAAGAGTATTTTTAATCTCAGATTTCCATACTAGTCAAGTTGCTAAAATCCAGGATTGTAGAATGTAGAATATCTACGTAGAAATGTAGAATATAAGTTTTTCTCCTACCTTATTCGATGTCACGGACGACGTTGTCTTGGTCCTCTGACGCTCTACTTGGCTGACTAGCGCCGCACTCTGCTGGGACACCTTTCCCACCAGTGGCTCCATCTGCCTCTCGACTTGGGTAACTAACGAGCTGCCGTGCTGCGACGCGTTCACCAGCGGTTCCATGCCCTGGAGGATGACCTGCGCGCCGAGGAACTTGTTCAACAAGGCTCTGGCTTCACTGTCCTCGACAGTATCACCGCTTTCCACAACTGCAGGGAAAAAGATCATCAACGTTAAGGCTCAGTTTAACGAAGTCTCGACGAAATTACCAAGATTTTTTAAAACTGCACTATTTTCGAAAAAATATTTTCATCATCGTGTTGAGCCAACCGAGACAAGAATATTTTGCTGAAAAACTCCAATACATGGTAGAAGTTTAGTTTCAGAAAAACATTAATCGATTGGGTATTCATTAATCACTATGCATAGTTTGAATAAAATACTGTTTATTCAATGGTAAAATATCAGTTACATGATTTAAAAATATTTTTAATATTTTTATTGGTTTATCAATTTTTATCGACGTTCTCTCGCCCACGGTATTATTCACTATTGAGATATCATTTTTTGAAGAAAGCAATAATAACCCACCATTATCAGCATTCCGCATTCGTGAGAGAATGTCCTGTACTCCGGTTACTCGTGTCTGATTACCGATAAACGAACGTGTCGACTCGGTCTGAGTCGTGGTCTGGTTCCGACCGGACGAAGTGTTCATGCTCGAGTCGAGAGAAGGAGGTTGCTTGGCAGGTGATCCTAACGTACAAATAATTTGTTGTTGTCGGTAAATGATGGGTACAATGAATTGGTGAATGAATGTTTGTTGAGGTAAGCTGCTGGTTTAATGCATCATTCTTTTCTCATTCTATGCATTATTATTCATAGTCAGGAGACTCAAAACATCTTTAGGTACTTGATGGACTATTAAAAAATGCTTTTGTGTAGTAATTTTGTCAAATTCAACTTTATCTGCGATGAAGACAAATATCTCTTAAGTATCAACTTGACGATTTAGTTACGTAGAGTTTACAAAGTTTGATGTACATTTCTTGAATATACATGTTTACATGTTCCCCATTCTTTCATTCAACACAACATTAGTATTACTTATTAACATTGTTATTGTCATTATTTTTTAAATGTATATTCAACTATTTATATATTTTGATGACATTTGTGTAAAAAAAATCTTTTGGTGTCAATGGTGAAATGCTGTATTTGATAATGCTGATACCTAATAACACAATCATAATATTCCATCTACAGTTAGTCATACACCAATTTTTATCACGAGGCTTGCTTCACGAATAACAGTCGTAATCATTAAAACAATGATTACTAATCAGATACAAATACGTATAATAAAATATGTAATGAAATATCTTGAACAGAATGTCTATAAATTTCACTTGTGTGGTAAATTAATCTTGGATGACATTACGTGTTAAGCCTTACCGGGTTCGGAGCAGCCATTGTTTAGCCTGAAGCTAGCGGAGCGGAAGATTAGACCAGCCTTGGGGTACGTTCTCTGGCTGCTCGTTTCAGTGCTATTCGCCACAGCTGTGCAGGTTTATGTTAAGAGTTAGCGTCAATCAAGCTGGTACATTAGTGGGATTACTACACATGCAGCACAAAGTATGTGTACCTATTCAACTATTTCATTTCTTTTCACTCTACCAAGATGAGATATATAAATGCTAGGGTCTTACCCTTGAAAAAAATAATAAATCTATCTCATAATTTAGCCCAACACAACATGTGAAAGACTTGAATAATGGATTTGCATTAGATTTTACAAATGAGTGAAATTACGCAGTAAGATCAGGGCTAGTTTGAAAATTAAATCTATCGACGGTTTGATCAAATTCAACCATATTCCGGTACTAGTGAAACGGTGGTCATAAGATAAGCTGGTTCAATCAACATTGGACCAGCAAAATATCACAACAAAGTTGTCGATCAAAGTTGTCCTATTGTCAGTGATTTTACCACTAACCCTACGATTAATTCTAATCCTCAGATTAGTACGCCTATGTTGGTTATTGAGGCCCCATGTCAACTTGGTATGTTAATTTTGATTAGAACAGCATGTTATAGGTACACTCGAATAAAAAATGTGTTTAGTAGTAAATCTGGTGAAAATATTAATGTATTACTCTATTGCAACAAAATTCTTCGATAAATTATGATACAAAGGAAGCATGATTAAGAAACTTACCGGCTGCTTGTTGAAACTTTTCCTGTAGCGCTCTGATCGAGTTTCCACGAGTAATTGTCTTGGCTCCACTTGTTGGTGTTTTTTGACCATCTTCCAGCGGCGTAGACGATCGTCTCCTTGAGGAACTGTTGAAGACTTTGCTTTCTGTCTTTTGGCTGCTGTTATATCCTGGAATTACTTTATCTGGGGATGCTCGAGGTGATGACGTTTTCGAAGAATTATCAACATACCGATTAGATACTTTGTAGCCATCACTTTCATCGTCATCATTGTAATCCACGGTATAGCCTTGAGATGATCTCCTTTCTTCAACGCCACCAGTTGAGTGTTTTTGACTAAGTTGTTTCGTGGTCGTAACAGTGGAGCTCGTAGTATATCTACTCGTAGATGTATTCGTTAATTCGTCGTCGTCGTTAAATATTTGTCGTCTCACTGAGGAGGGAGTTTTGCTTATCGATGACTTGGGAGAGGAATCGGGAGACGTTTGACTAGTCATGGTAGTCGTGGTAGAGTTGACAAACCTGTCGCTCGCTTGTCGTTGGTCGGTTTTCTCGGGCGATCTTGTAGGAGACGTTTTACCAGTGACCTTGGACCTCATTGTCGTCGAGGTTGTAAACCTGCGATCGCCTCCAGTAACCTGACTCCTCGTCGAGGTGTTCTTCGAACTCAAATCATCATCATTGAGTTTATTAGTTCCATCGTTGCTTGACCTCCTATAACTACTATTGCTTGTTACTGACGAGGTTGAACCGGGTATTCTTTCAGGGGACGAGCTTTTAGCAAAAGACGACTTACGACTGGATGGGGAATAGTCATCTGCGTCGTCGATTTCTTCGATTGCTAACGGCTCATTTGGAGTGTCGTAACGCTGCTGGGTTCGTGTGACTTTAGTAACAGGTTCTTCACCAGGACGTTGAACTGTTTCACCTGTTGAAGAATCGTTACATTGTAGAACATTCTTTTCATCATGAAACTCTACGGAGTGCATCTGTTGATCAACTACTATCTCATCATCAATGATTTTCTTCTGTTCACTTGTGTTCCTATTCAACTTACTGATCTGATCGGTATAGTTCACAGCAATTGACCCGACTAAAATTGGAAAGAGTATCAATAAACTAGGGAACCACAGCCACAGCATAAGTATCACAGTCATTAATGCGAATAACACCACTAGCACCGTAGTACCCGACGGTATATTTACACTCGGTTCCATTGTACCCATCTCAGCGTTTCACTTGAACTCGTAACAATGATCCAGCATTAATTTTTGAAAGGTATTGATTTATATTTATTTTTCTTCAAATAATCATAAACATTTCAATATCAGGTTTCCCATTAAAGTGTGTTTGTTCCTCGTCCTCTGTGTGCACATGTTTGATATTATTCCTAACTGCTGCTCAGCATGGTGACCACCAACTGACTACTGAAAGTTTTGACTATACATACTTTGGATGTTGTGCAGGGCAGTTTGCCAAATTGTAAACATCGTGCTTTGGAAGTGAATACGTATATATCTTGGACGGTGCATGATACTTTTCTGAGAGACCAATGCCCCTTCTCTGTCTAATGAACAGCTAAACGTGCAAGCCAACACTCTTTAGCGGTATTTATAAACCACACATGGCTTTTTTACATTCTACGGAAACTGGCCACTGAGTTCTAATGTGAACTATTCTCAGAGCAGGAGTTTGGCATTGGTCCTACCTAGCACTGAATGCATGGACATTGGGAAACACTACCATCATTTAGTCGTTGGCATTAAATTAAAAGATTGTTATCTTAGTTAGGTGTGTAACAAAGAAAACAACTCTTTTGCACTCGTGTGAAGATGACACATGTGTGAATCATAACGCAAACATCAATATATATCCCGAACTAAGCTAAGCTAATGTATTATCATTTCTATTTTACAAATGACGAACAATTGTTTGAAAATAAATTGACAGATACTCCTAACTTGCATTCTCATGCTCCTTCAGTACTCACACAATCTAGATTGCATTTTATGATTAATAAAAGTGTATTAATTCAGCTATTAATTGAGGTTTAAAAATTACCATTGGCAAGCGAAGATAATAACAAGTTATTCTGCTAATTGTCACTTAATCAACAAATTTATTATTCATCAAACCAGACCTCAATATAGTTTAGAATAATCATATTGAATGTTGATATATTGAAATCGAGATATCCGCAAAATAATTCTCGATGGATAATCTTTCAAGCACCTAACGGTGCGCTTATATGAGTTTTGAACAATCTGCAATCTATTCAGCGAAACTTTGATCAATAATAATAATTCAACAGAAACAAAATGCTAATGCAATTGTGGATATGAAATGGAATGCCTTACCCCTAATAACATCTCTTGTCAAAGAGACGGTACCATCCGGGCGCATTGTTCCTCTCGAAGAAACAACCGTCGATTTCGAGTAACTCTCCGTGACGACCTCATCGCGGGGTTTCTTCAGTATTCCAGGACGAGCAACCACACTCAGCTCGTCGTCTGTAAAATATTGAGGAATTATCAAAACATTGAACACATTAAAAAGACGTTTCAAAAATCAAGTTACAATGAAGTAAAATACAAAGAGATTTCATTTTTTAATAGAGTTTAAATTAATTTGAAATATAGCGATTTTCACAATGAAGCCTCTTTGTATTCTTTCCAAGGGACCAAGAAATGTGAACCATCCAAGCAGAAAATTTAACATTGGTTATACAGGGAGTATGGCAACAAAAATAAGCAGGAAAAAAACGACTGATCCGGGAACAAAGAATCAAGGCGTTATTGGAGTTTCTTTACTGCAATGGAATTTTCATGAAAACTACCAATTATAACTGACAGCAAGAGAGCATAATGAACTAATGCATACAATTAACACAATAATAGATGATAACTTGATAAAACTATAATATGTTCTGATGAATCAATTACCTTTAGCAATGCTCTCGTGTTTCTGAATGAGCGATCGCAGCGAAGACGCACGATGTGAAGCAGATCGAGACGTTGTTTCCTCGACAAACTCTTCTGGTTTGGCGTTCGGAGTGTTATGGAGTATGAAGCTATCTCGCAATTTGGCTCGAGGTTTCTGTAACGGCTGTGACAAGTCATTTCCTCCTAACACGGTCAAACAGAACAAACAAGAAAAAGTTTGATCATTAGATTAGAACATTAGACTAGAACAAAAAAAAGATCATTACAGTAGATCAAAAAATTAAATCAATTCTAGATCAAGGGTTATTTGAATCCTATGTGCATTTTGTAATGGGGTCAGTCAATGTACCATCAAGAGGTACTGTTTATTACAAGTTATGTTCCGGTAACATACAAACTCATGTGTCATTATAGAAATTGCAAGACATAGAATGAAAAAAGTTCTGAAATTTGACAAATTTGAAAAAAATTATAGAAATGAATATTGCCTATTATAAAAATAATTGATTATTAATTTTTTCATTCTTAATTCTTAGTACTATTGTCCGAGTAGTCCAACTGTGTAGGGGTGGTTGGAGGAGAGACTTAAAATATATTACTTCATTGAATAATTCAGCACATTTTCAAAATTCTAATCTTATCCATCATATTCATATGTCTTGAAAACTATTCATTGAAATTATTTTTGAGTAGTAGGCTCATCTAGTCAAGGAGTAACTAAAATCTAAAATAGCTGCCAAATACAAAAAACAATTCATAGTAAAACACCATTCATTTTCAAATTTTCTCGCCACTTACGAACTCGTTGCTCGTGTCTGCTGACGAGATCCCTTAATTGGGGTGACTCGGGTTGTTCGGGCATATCTACGTCCTCTTCCTCTTCTCCTCTAGACAGAACCGACCCACTATCTCTCCTCGTTGCTGTTCTGCTAACGCTGCTGACTACTGACGATGTCGTGGTAGTTGTAGTGTTTGCACCGGCTCGCAGGGCGCGAAGGCCGCCAAACAACGGCAGACCGTTTCCGTCGCGGAAACTGTCGGTGGTGTCTTCCGGCGCGGGGGCGCTCGGCTGTTGTTCGACGAAATCTGAGGTGAATGGGTACAAAATAAATATAAATAAGCATGGAAAATAACAAATTCAATTTTGGAATATATAATATATTTATATACTGGCATGTTCACTTTGAAGTGGAAGAGCTCATATAAGATTGATTCTATTATTAATATAAAAAGATTCACTCAATGTTTATTAGTGTTTTTATACAGTGGGAATAATACACTGTATAGGCCTACAGGTAGTGAAAGAATGGAGCGGTATAATTAAAGTATTAGGATCTCAAACTATATTTTTATAAGTAACCATATTATAAAATGTATACTTTATGGTCTATAAATTCTTGTGCAGGTACAAGAATTCCGATATTGTATCTTTGGATCATGTAACAATAAATACTATTTTGAGCCATCCCAAACGAGCATAATAAAAAAAATATTAAAATAAGAATAAGAGAAAAAGTATTTCTGGAAAGTATTTCAGCGCTGTTAATTTCAGTATACTGATCATCTTTAATTGTCCAGATATTATATTTTTATCGAAATATGCATAGTCGATTCTGATTAGAGAATCTACAATAACTATAATAAACGGAAGCATTGTAAAAAATGATAAAACGCCAGAAGGCACCGATCAAACACGTGAATCGTGAATATCAAGTTATATTTTACCTATTTGTGATTGACTGGTGTGTGATTTTCTAAGCGCCCTCAGTCCGAACAGTGGACGTCCATTCTCGTCAGTTGGTCCGACGCCATAACTAGATGTCACTGGGCAAGCTTCCTGTGGCTTTTCACCGACAGACCACTTCTTGACTGGTGTTTTCACTAAAACGGAAAACGGAAACGATGAATTACTAGCAAAGTCGCGCACACCCACTGCTTTTATTTTGATTGGTGTAATAAACGAAGGCGATACCTTCGCCGACATTTTTGTTGTTTACAGAATTTACGGCTGAAAAAAAAATAACAATTGTACATTATATAGATCAATGCAATTAGATCACTAGACCGCAAGCAGCACTTAGTATCTAGGCTGCGTATATATGCAGCACATTATTATTGTGATGATTGGCTAAATTCCAGTAACGTGGTTAAATGATTGCATTTATAATACATTGTGTGAACTGTACAAAGTACGAAATCAAGGCCAAAAGTATATTTTTTAAATTTTAACTTCACATTCAATCTTCTAATCGTAAATCGCATTACAAAAAATAAACACCACCAAGTGTTCATAATATGGCCTGCGAATTACATTATCAACTAGAGTCATTTTCTATTGAATAAAAAAATAATTGTAAACGTTCATACGCAAATTGCGGTAGCCTCTTGATTGTACCACATTTTACATTCTATTTTACCGTATTACTAATTATCGCCCAGAGTATTTTCAATAACACCTGTATGAATGCCTACTTAAAAAGTTCATAATTTATGCTTAGAAACATTGAGTCAAGAGTTGGTTGAAAGAAAATCCCATAAAAACTAAAAACCATTTTCATCAAAGTAAAATTCTAACCCCAACCCTGATTATCAATTTCATATACATTTTGAATGAGGGTACGAATGAGCAGGTGATAATGGAACGATGGAATGATGATAGGTGAAGTGCGTTCTCAAAAACCCATATATAGAGCGGGACTCGAACGCTCGCCAATCTGGCTTCAGTTGTCACAGATTTCTTCAGATACTCGAACATTGCAAATTGTATTCATATCTAGCCGTGTATATTATATTTCGGTCTGAGATTAACGAATCTTTAGTACTAATCCGCCAACTATTAGTTAAAGGCACGGAAATAACGTATATGTAACCAAGGGTTACTTGTAAACAAGTTAATCTGCTAACTACTATTACTTGATCCACTAACTGTCAATTTTTTGAACTGGGCCATAGCATATTTGTCAAGTTACCATAGCAAATATAGAAAAGTTTAGATCAAACTAATACCGTATACGTAGCGAGGGGTTAACAACTTCTGAAATCCCCTTGAAATCCCTGAAATCCACTGAAATCCTTGAAATCTCTTGAAATTCCTTAAATCACTTGGAATCCCCTTGAAATCTCTCCCAGAAATCTCAAAAATCCAAGAAATCTCTATGAAATCCACGAAATCTCTTGAAATCCCTGAAATTTCCTGAAATCTGAAATCAGGTGTACACCAAATTTGCGAGTTGTAAACCCCTCGGTACGTAGTCGTGATTTGAGAACTATTATTATAACGACTGATTAGATAAAAATAATCAAATGAAAATCAATACTATAATATATGATATCACTTGAAAGAATTCTAAAAGCATGTAGATATAACATACACTATGAAGCATTCTAACATTTATATATAAACAATCGAAATGTTTAAAAAATTTCACACGCTGTTTGCTAATCGCGTGTTTGAAGCTCGTAGAATCCTCTGAGAAACGCCATTGTGCGTGCCACACTGTGAGACGCGGAATCAACTTTCCATTAATTCTGTTCGGCATAATAGTTATTATTAGGTGATGAACGTTGCGAATACTTCCATTACACATTACTCAGTGAGTTATGTGCATTATTTTACATTTATTTGACTACAATTTTAATGTGAAGGCGATAAAATTTGTTTTACTCTGCATAGGTTTAAAGGCTGATACAGTGACCCAGTAGTTACCACACCGTCATTTAGGAGATCGGGGTTCTATTCCCGCCTTGATCGACCATTCTTGACAGAGTTTTTTTTTGTAGATACCTTCTGTCATCAAGGTGAATACCAAGATGGCTCCTTCCTAACATGCCACGACCACTTCCTTCCTAATATTCAAAACTACCCAACATATCTCGATCCCAACTTCCTAACATCTCATGCAAATCATCATTCACAAACGCTAATAGATCTTAGGCATCATTACAGCGAGTCGTTAAATCTAATAAATCACAAAATTAGCAATAAATGAAAAGTTGAAACATTTGTAATTCATTCGTAAATTGTAATGTCCGGATATACCAAGAAAAATGGTTTAAACTTATGTATGTGTTCCGGACTTTTGTAAGCTGAATACTTTTATCAGCAGCGGAAAAGTGTGGTCACAGAGAACGCCGTCCTGATGTCAAAGTTCAGTTTTTTCATTTAAATTGATTCAAATGGGGTGGTAAGATCGCTTTTGTTGTGACCCGTCCAAACAATTCTACTTTCATCTATAGCATTATTTGGGAACAATGATCAAGTATCAAGTTTCGATGTTATAGAAAAAAATGAAGACTTCTTTAAATTCAAGTCAGATAGAGTATCGGTCAATTCATTCAGTTATCATTAATTGAACAACGTCAGTCTTGATTTGGTAAATGGTTATGTAGACGAAATATAACGGAGTCAGTATTATTAATGAATCTAGAATCGTTTTTAAACAAGGCGAAGATCGGCTATAAATTATAGAGTGAAGCAAAGCGAAGAAAAAAGTTAATTGTGTAACGAAATAAACAATGCTATTTTGAGTTTCTTCTAAATACTATTAGGCGGCAGCACGCGCTCAGCATATGCGGCAGAGACAGCGCACGTGTGAACACGCGTTTCTTTAAGAAAATACCAATTGAAAATATTTCGGTACGTTTAACGGCAGGCTCCGATCATAAAAAATCATCATGAATTAGCATATTATAAATATAGAGTAGCAGATGGCAGTCAAAGAATAATAATCATATTTTCTTATACACTGTTCGAGTATTGAGGGCAATGAATCTGTGCGATGCCTGGATGATGGGGTTGATGACAGCTGATCTTATACGACACAGAAAACACAGGGTTCAGTTATCAAATGAGATTCGAACACGGGGCCAATATTATACATGTAAATATATATATATATATATATATATATATATATAAATCGGAGCACGACACGCGAAAATAACATAAATCCAGGGGGAAATATGCAATAGCTTATCATGGCATGATCGGTATGAAAAATATAACCGATACAAAATTTGATGAATATTTTGAAAATACAACCGATAAGTGATTGATGCGTGATTGTGTTACATTCCCATATAGAGTAGGGTGTACGCCTGCAGATATGCACCTGTACCTATAACATGTTCCATCCGAACCAGCAACGAAGTTCTAAGTCTCAACCCATTATTCTTCAAGATTTTAAAGTCAATTCTAGAAGATTTTTCCATTATCCCTCACAATCACCTCAAAAATAACCCATCGTGAAGCTTAAAATACTTATTCTAACTGCTCTCATTATTGAATCTGTTTTCTGTTTTTTTTTCCATTATGTTATTTGGTACCATAATATTTTTCTCAAGGTAGTCATTTTATATATGTAATTTTTGTATTGTACTGCATTTGTTATTGTTCTTCAAGATGTATCCAGTGGTCACTCACACAATTGTGAATAGCAGACAATCATAAAATCGTTTTTGTATCAAAACAAATTTCATATACTTCTGTCAAGTGACGTCAACCATTGTTGAAAGAGACAGACAACAATGTCCATCAGTTGGAATTGTGGGTCACCAGTTCACTTTGTTGCTATGGTAACGATAGTTTGTCATTTGTTACTTGACAGAAGCTTATTACATGGACTGAATCTGGATTGTGTTGAACAGAGAGTTCTGAAAAAACGATTGTAGCAACGACCGCTACGTTTCTAATTTAATCGGAATTGTTTTTTGATTAATTTTGAATTTATATAAGACTTACAAAATATAATCGGTATAATCGCCTCGAAATAATATATTTACGAATCAATCGTATTACCACTTCTGGTTTGATTATGCATTGCGTATTTGACTTAATTGACTACATGGTGTTCGGTGTTGTTGTTTGAATTGGTATCATCAACATATTAGTATTATCACCTGTGAAACCCTTAATTACCAAATAATATTCCCGTTGCCAGTCTTGCATTACTCGACTATTATAATTACATTACACTATCAGTAAGTTTACTCTATATAGTATAGCTATAAGTAGGCAGCTTAACTGTATAACTAATTAGAAACACACAAATGACAAATTAGGAGTATCGACCTGTATAAACTGCCGTGTAATGAATAATTACCAACGCGGCTATGGATGTTGAAAGTTTAACACAGCTGTATACATCAAACACATTGTTTCATTAATAAAATAAAATACGATGACACTAATTTACAACTAGGAAAACGCAGCACATGCGTTGTACGATGAGCGCGTGTACTCAAAAGCTTGAACCGTATTTATTTCTAAATTTAAATTCTAGTCTTCGTTATGCAAACGGCATTAATTGATCTGATGGTCATATAAATAGTTATACAACTCTAATTGACATTTAAAATCGATATTTTTCAATATATTAGGCCTACTTTATCAGAATTCTTCAAATATTAATATTCCGAGAAACTTTGATTTTCATCGGATTTTAATTGATTATCGATTATTGAAAATAATATGATTATTTTACCGAAACATTTCACCAAGTGCTACTCTTACGCGGATTTACCAAACATTCCAATTTTTTCTTGGTAAAACCTTCAAACTGATTTTGTCAGAAAACAACTGGGATCTATTACGGTATGAGTGACTTCAATATCCAGAAAAAGTTTCAATTCGATTGGTTACATTTTCTAATCTGTATACCGCTAAACTAAAAAATAAAACAAACAACAAAAAACTCTAAAACGAACTTCCATTTTTGTCAGTATAAAGTACTGGAAGTCTTCGCTACCAATTATACCATTCAAGTTCTATAATGAATAAAAACAAATTCGTGTATCTTTTATTCAAATCGACCTACAGGGCCTATCGCAATTACATTTAACAGCTATCGCACGTAATGATTGATAAGCAATCGTATAAAAAATGAACACATTACCGGTACTCGAACCTTACTAGCGCCTACAAAGCAAACCGACCGGAATGATCCATTACAACAAATCGCGATTACTTGTGTAGTAAAAAAAAGTGACATCCATTAAAAATAAAGCCATTGACATGGTCTCGATCTTTATACGTGTGGACTGCTCAAGCTAAGAATAGAAGTCAGGTGGCCGACTGACAGAACTGGAAGTAATAAAGGTTTGTACATTGACTTTGTGGAGCAATGATGATAAAAATTAAACTTCATACCGGTTTAACTGTAACGAATAAATTTTCAATACTTTTTCAAGTGAAAAATAATAAATATTTAACATGAACCAATAAAAAAAAGACATGTATCTTGCATGTTCTTAGCCCGTATATGAATAACCTTACTGAACTGAATTCACGAGTTTTTGCAGGTTGAAACTAGTTACCTACTAGTTGATAGGGAAGCCGTCAAACAATCCAAGGTATGGGTCTGATCGCACTCTTCATAAACTATTGTAGTAAGAGCTCGAAAAAACGTGCATCTATTATTTCCCTCGTTATTTTGTACCCACGACAATTTTATTTTACTTTTTAATTAACCACGTTTCGCGATGTATTTGGAGATTTCGCCCATGAACGTGCTGCCAAAAAACCGTCAGTAGAGTTATTAATGGAGATTTTCTAATAAAAGGATATATATATATATATATATATATATATATATATATATATATATATATATATATATATATATATATATATATATATATATATATATATATATATATATAAACGAATAGCCAAAAACAAATATACATGCCGAACCTCAACCAACAAAACATCAGACGCACTGTCTTAAACTTATAATGATAATAATAATAATAATAATACCGTACACTTCATCTTGAGATCCTCTCCCACCGTCTCGAGATAGCTCTGTCTGCGTCTACGTTTTCACTAGCTGTGTGCAACAATGCGAGGACGCAACTGGAATGCGACACCTTCGGTGGTTGCATGCCATGACTCAGGTGTACGGGGGTGGGGTTAGGAGAAGGCAGAGGAAGGTATCAAGAGGTACTCGACAACGTCTTGGAGAGGATGAGGGAATACCGTCCGACTGTGCACTGCACTCAAGAGAGTCCACAGACAATAACAACACAACGAGGGCAACGGCATCTCTCGCCTGATTCACAAGTAGGCTGTAATGCTAGCTAGCTGTCATTACTCGACTACCACAAAGTACAGTACGTGCGAGCAATCGTTCAACATGGGTTGTGACTGGGTATTCCGGCGTTCGTGCAGAGAAAAATGTTTTGGGAGGAAGAAATTGGGGTAATCATGAAAACGCCAGTAGGGATTTATTTACTTCGTTGAAACTGAATGGGTTTACGATCAGAACATGCGAGTAAAACATCGGCGATTATATGTTTTCTCTTCTCAACTATGTTTGAAATGTGCCACTGTTAATTTGATTCTGAAAACCGAATTGGCAAATTCAAATCAGTTAAATTTACAAAATAGTATTACACAAAAAATCAAGACTTCATTCCACAAACTTGAAAAATATACGAAAGATATCTTACGTCTATTCTTGAATTGAATTATATACTGAATTATTTTGTAGAGATTTGACCAAGTTGTGCTAATGGAAAGAATAGAATGCGAATGGAATAGAATGATTGCGTAAAGTTGGAGGAGAGTAGAGTACGCCCAAAATCGTTACTTTGCCAGAATATGTCATCAATTGACAACCACAGTATCGTTCTTTGCTCTTTGTTAATTGTAAAAGTACTACGAATACGTGAATGAATGAACGAATGTATGAATGAATTCACCCCAGGCGAGCCCTTCGACCATATTACAGATTGTATTTTATTTTGACGAAGGGAATCGTATGATTTGGAATCAAAAACTTTATACCAATGACTACCTCAGCCTAACCAACTGCGATACATTCTATATTAGTAGCGATTTTTGGTGTAACAAGTTATGCAATTAACTTGTAATTCTACACTATACGGTACTTCCGGTGGTAAATATATTCATCGCTTCTCACTTATAGTATTTCTTGCGTTTCAATTAATTTTAAATATTCGATTACATAACTAACATAAGGAAAACCACAAAAACGTGTCTGAATGTAGGAAGCATTGTCTTCATTAGTAATTATCTCTCACACACCAATAATACAATTGGATTATTTTTGAGTCTTCACATCACGTATTTTAAAGTCACATGAAAATGTACTATTATTAAATAAATTTTATCGTTTCTTATGTAATAATTTTATTGGGTGAGCGAAGCGCAGACTCAATTTCACCGTACTCGAAAAAAAACGAAAATGTTTTTTTTTCCACTCCACAGTTAGAATTCAAGTGAAGTCTCAATCTAATTAAGTAGGCCTACTGTATATTATTGAGGCACAAAATTTTCACGGAATTTTAATATAATAATGATATTCCCAAGTTTCACATAAATTGGATCAGCCGTTTGGGTGTTTTTTTTTTTTTTTTTTTTTTTTTTTAATAACATCGAAACTTGATAAACAATCATTGTTCCTCAATTAAGGCTATGGCTGGCACCACGAGGGCGATCTTACCACAAATTATGAAATCTTAAATTATAAATGTCTTCCGTCCGACAAATTATAAAAATTATAATGTAATTTTTTCACATCAGTCAACGCTATTATAGAACAAACAATAGCCAACTTTCAGTACCAACCAAACCAAGTTTTTAATCAGAAGGAACACATTAAGAATTTAAGCAACAAATATAACTAATTCAACTGTGGAATGATTCAAATGTGTGATGAATAAAACAGGAAGGCAGTGACATAATTGTTTTGAACTCAATAGGTGCATATAACTTTCCATTACATTCAATATAAATATGCCTATATCACTCATCCAACAACGCATATATTGCGTTTTCCCAATTTACAAAATAACCATCATATTCCGAATTAGGGGGTAGCTTGAAATATCCCCATGTTTACCTGATGACCAAACCGTCTCACCCTTGTCGTAAACCTAACGGGATCGAACTATTTCTCAAAACTACAAGACATGAAATGATTGTTGTTACTTACCAAAATACCTGTTATTCAGAATAACAAGACCCCAAATGTGTACGACACATTGTAAAACATATAAGTGAAGCGTTGTTATATCCTAATGTCACAAACATCCACAATGTGTTGACACACAAACGTCATAAGAGGAAGCTACCACGAGGAAGCCCAACACGCAACTGAAAAACAACAGCTAGTGTTGCGGCGGGGTGAAGACCGAAAGAAGGGAGAGAGACAGAGAGAACACCATGCGTGTGCAACCAGCCATTCAAAATTAACGATGGTTCTCTAGTAGTGAATGGTGAAGAGAATTCAACCCAGACCTGATAGCATGGCACGGAACAAGGACGGACTACACACTTGACAGATTACGCAGATAATTTCCAGGTCGTTTACCGTAAAGATAGATTGTATAATAGGAAAGGAAATGTATTATCTGTAATTTGTACTACAGGAATGGCATGCATTCTCTGAGGTGTTGATTGATTCACATCATAAAATGCAACAATTAGTTTTAAAAGAAATATTACGGAGAAATAAACAATTATCATGATTATCATTGTAGTAGAAGAGAGATTTTGTAGCTGTTTTCGAAGAGAATTTGATTGATGTACATTCCGTGATGATGATTTAGATGATGATTATTGTTTGCTAAATTACCGCACCAATAACTACGTTATTGGGGGTACGAATAAGTGAACGATACATTGGAGGATGATGCATAGGCTTATATATATATATATATATATATATATATATATATATATATATATATATATATATATATATATATATATATATATATATATATATAATACATCAATGGATATTGTGTACAAACAGATATGTCTCATCCGGGACTCGACCGCCGGGTCGACTCCATACCCGAATTGACCCAAATTTCGAATGAAATGTCCTAACTGTCTTGAGCCATACGGAAAGATTCGAAATTTTAGTTAATTCATTCATTCAGCAGTATTTTGATGACCATTAGGTGATTTGCCTCTTTAGTCAATGAAAAATACAATCGAAAACATAAATATGAAAGAACAATAAAAAAAACATTATAACATATTGAAAACATCATGCCATATTTCGCATTTCAACATTCGTGATCCATTGCGTGTCAATAAGGGCGAAGATTTTTACTTTCCCGAAACCTCTTTGCCTTTACTAATTGATTCAACTGACTTACGAGTATCTATTGAACCAGTCTTGAAGATTATTGTTTGCTTAAACGACCCCACCAACAGCTAGGTTATACCACGAATAAGCAGGTGATTATGAAACTACGAAGAGATGAAGTGAATGGACATTCACAAAAACCCACGTTTAATGCGGGACTCGAACCCACTCCCAGCGGTGACTCCAGTGTCTGAAGCGTGCCTCAGCTGACTGAGCTAACGAGGGCTGCTTGTCTTCTATCGATCCCAAAATCCTATTGCAAGTATTGCATTCTGGTAACTAGATACTTCACTTACACCTGTGCCAAACGTGTATTGAAAAACCGGATGTACCCCGCTATAAGCGGAATAAATCGTACCGGAATGCGACCCTGGGGGTGCATTCCAGTACGATTTAATCCTTTTTTAGCGAGGTACTTCCGGTTTTTGAAAACACCTTTCACGGGTGACAAACGTGAATGTAGGCCTACTGCAATGTGTGTGTCTCGGTTATAATCAAGTAGCACATTATAACATCAAAATGCTAAATTTTGAAATCAGGTCAGCACGTAAAAACAAAGGTGATGAAATCAAAGCTATGATCTGAACATGAATCTAAAAACAGCTATGAAACCTCAAAGTTCGTATAAATATATTCAAATTAGCCTCAGAAGTTAGAACAAGTATAACGATACGATAATAAACAAAAGTTGATAATCAGTAACGAAGATGCTATTATTAACTCTTGGATAGTTAAGCCATATTGCACTAAAAATATCCTTACACATATAGTAGCTGAATCAGAGATTATTTAAACATTAAGATTTCTAAAAATAGAATTAAAACTGTAATTTTGCTCACCAACATAAATTTAGCGAAGCTTTTATCTGAAAGCACTCGCTAACTGTAACATAAATAACGACACCAGTGGATGACTTCCTTAGTACCGAAAAAATAAAACACCAGACACACTAACGATACGAGTATAACTGTGCAGGTAAAACGCAGGTACGATCAAACAAAAGTTCTGCACTGTACTAATCACAAAATTGCTTTCTTTGTTAACTCTTGTAAAAAAGTGAAAACTCAATACCGATCCACCGGTAAGTTGTAACACGCTGTGACGGGATGCATACGTGAGTATATCTGTAGTAACCCTTTCTTGTTCCGTTCGACGGGCGACGATCTCATGCACAACTCGGTGCCCGAATTAACGAACTAATAAGTCAGATAGATAGATGTAGAAGAGATGGGTATAGACTAGTCTACAGTACGGCTCTATGAAATTGTAGGAAATAAAGAAAGCATTAACGGTGCTTACAAAGAAGATTTGTAGGTAAATACGTCATTCGACTTTTTTAATGTAGAGGATAATTTAATATATGGCAGCTGATATAGAAAATATGATATTTTAGCCAGCGACGTATCCGGTAATTCTGTCTACCTTATTACCTACGTCGACAAGACCCCAAAGGATGTCAGACGAGAAAATAATTGAGCCTTATAAGCCTTGACACAACTTTTAAATGTATATTCATCTACTTTTATAGTAAAATATTTACTCACCACCTTTAGTAGCAGGTTTGAGCTCGATGGTCAACTCGGTCTTCGAATGTTTCTTCACAAAATGTGTGCCTGGCTTCGAACCGACGTCCTCCCTCATGGTGCTGACCTTTGTCGGCGATGGTGACCGCTTCCTGTTATAGTCAACCGTATCCGAAGGACTCCTTCCCACTGGTTTAGACTCTACCGGCTGACGATCGCCTTGCGAAGTCTTTGGAGTATCAAACTTCTTGGGCGTTGTATACTGTTTTGATGTCAATTCAACTTCTCTGTTTTGGAAAGTTTTTGATACTGATTCGTGAAGTTTTGGTGCCTTTTGGTTACTGGGTTTGTTATCATTTTTCCCAGGACTAGTAGCCACCCTCTCGGTTACTGTCGAGGATGTCACGGCCGACTTACTAGTGGTAGTTGTCGTTGTTGATTCTTCCAATTGACGACGGACAATACGAATCTGAGCACGAAGTCGACGTCTGTTGTCGTATCCAACTGCCTTTTCCATCTACGAGTTAAAGAATACAGTTTAGAAAGGCGCAGTCGATCGTTTATTTTAATTGGTTTTAATGAAATAGAAGTTGGCTCTTCATAGTGTAGGCCTATTGTTTAAGTGAATTGTTCAATTGCTCACGATTTTTTGGCACACTCTATTATCTGTATTGTATTGTTTATTGTTTTGATATGCAATTAACCCTGATTTAACACGTATGAAATGATCTGAATGTGATTTTTACAAAACATTATCATTTCTTAATTAGTCACGCACTTGATTACGATATGTATTTCTTAGCATCCCTATACCAACTGGAATTATTGTTTGATATCACGTTCATTGCACTATACTGTATACGGAAACGCTTGCTTGACCATGTACTGTGTCTACACTCTATTTATGCAAGACCGACGTAAACGAATAGTGTATTTTATTTTTTCTTATCGATAACAAATTAAAAAGGATGAAAAGTTTTTATTTTTGAGTTCGTACTTTTTTAGTTATTTAATTTTATTTTATTTCATACGGTAGATTAATGTAATTTTGAATATAAATTCAAAATGTAAATCACATGAAAAGTAACATTTCTCAAGACGTAAGTTACAAAATTAATAAGGTTATAAATAAAGTTACTTGTACTCAATGTAGCTGTAGGTGTTTTGGGTAATATAGGCCTACGTACTGTAATTTTACACCTTTAAATAATTTTATTTTTCATGTGTTGCATCCTAAGACCGCGTGGACCAACTGAATGGGATTCAAGTTTGTACTCGGAACTACTGGTTTTGAGATCATTCGGGCTAGCAATTTTGTTTTTATCAAGAGCACATTGGAATCGATTTAGTGAAATATCAGCAGGTGATAAGTTTTGAACGGTATAAGATATCAATATTTTAATACGGGGATAACACAAATATTTTTGATATGTTCAAGACGGTGTAACCTAAACTAGTGGGAACTATTCAGCGTATATCGTATAATTTTCTTAGTTATACAGCTGAAAAAAGCACATTCTGTAGCAGTATACTTGCATGTGAAATCAATAAAATCCTAGGTTTATAATTTTATATCTCCCATCATTTTGAAGGGATTAGAAATATATGCAAATCATCTAGAAACCAAACCATGTTACTCAAAAAGGACAATTTGGTGAATATTTAGCATTTATGGATTTAAATATTGTTGAGACAAGAATTCTCCAAATCTATTCTTAGATCATGTGAATCGACCAAGACATTAATCCATCCATCGTATAAATGAAAGAAGTTGAATATTTGATAAAGCATTTGATGTCGTATTTTCTCATTTTAGTGCAAATATCAAATTCAACATCAATAATAATTTGAACACATCGCTTCGAGTTAAAATTGAGATTTACATTCCCTTAATTCAGCACGATCCATAACTATGAGCGATAACGTAAAAATAAGCTAAGCTATATTTTCAATGTTGAAACATTTTGAAGGATTGGTGTAAGCATATAGTTTTTTTTGTAAATATATTTCATACTGTTTATATAATTATATTATCTTCGTTTCCTTTATTCTTAGCAGTTTATTATTTTGAATAAAAAATAATATTCTATAACCTCACCTCATCTACATATCTATTTTATATTAAATGAAGTTCCATCCATCAAATTTCGAGAAATTAAAAACCATATTACAATCAAGAGTGATATTTTTTTATTAATAGGTCGATAGTTATAGTTAAGCCATGACTTACCATTTTCTCCAATACATCCAAATCAAATATCTCTTCAATATGATCGTATTCATCTTCCGTCGTTGGTTTAGATGTGACGTCGCTACGACGTCGGGTAGTCGTCGTACTAGTCGTTTCAGACGTCGAACGAAGTGCTACACCAAACACACCACTTCCCCGAGTACTGCTCCTCTCCAGGGACACTATCCTCTTCGAATCCTTCGGCAGGGAATCTTTACGTGCTGGAGTGTCTTTAGCCGTCCTACCAGGACTGGCGTCTTTTGTCGAGTTTCTTCGGGGTAGGTCCCTGCTGGGACTCGATGACTTGGGAGCAGAGTTCTTTCTAGTATATTCTCTATCAGGAGACCCTCGCACTACAGAACATTCTGTAACATCTCTTGTTGGAGAGAATCTTCTATCCTGAATTGATGTTTTTGGAAGAGAATCCTTTCGTGATACAGGAGTTTCTATAATTTCAGTTGTTTTCTGTGGTAGATCCTTCGTAGGGAGAGAATTTTTTCTGGTTGTTGAAGATTCAATGTCTTGACGATATTCTTTCTTGGTATATGAATCTTGCCTCATGGAAAGAATATCTTTCACGTCTGGTAAATCATCTCGTTTTGGTTGCGAGTCGACAGAATCTTTTATCGGTGATGAGTATAAAGAAATTTTGTCTGTTGGGGAATCAGGTGTCTCATCTATCTTGGTTCTTGAACCTCTAGTTTGTGATGGGAACGAAGCGTACTTGTCGAGAGATTTGTCTGTTAACTTACGAACAGGAACGCGTTTGTCTTCAAGAGGCTCAATAACTCTATCAAGAGATGTGCGCCTGGGCGTAGTATCTACATACGTCTTTCTTGTTGGAGACGACTCTATTGGAGACACATCTTTAGAAGTAATATCTGGACGTTCGGGAGAGGAGGATGGCTTACGACGAGTAAACGTATCCGTAGATGTATTCCCTGTAGGAGACTTATCCTTGGGATAAGCCTCTTTAGGTGCCGAACGGTCTGGTGAGGAGGATGGCTTACGACGTATATATGTATCCTCTGATGTTTTTCCTGTAGGAGACTTATCCTTAGGATAGGTTTCCTTAGGAGATTGGCGTTCAGGGGAGGAGGAAGGCTTACGTCGGGTGAAAGTATCCGTTGATATCTTCCCTGTAGGAGACTTATCTCGAGGAGAAGCTTCTTTAGAAGTTGCTGGACGTTCAGGAGAGGAGGGTTTACGCCGAGAGTACGTATCAGATGAAATCTTTTCTCTTGGAGATTTATCCTTGGAATATGCGTCCTTAGGGGATTGGCGTTCAGGAGAGGAGGAAGGTTCACGACGGGTGAATGTGTCCGTGGATATTTTCCCTGTGGGAGACTTATCTCGAGGAGAAGCTTCTTTAGGAATGGCTGGACGTTCAGGAGAGGAGGAAGGTTTACGACGGGTGAATGTATCAGTGGAAATCTTTCCTTTTGGTGACTTGTCTCTGGGAGACGTTTCTTTAGGAGTAATTTCACGTTCAGGAGAGGACGGTTTACGCCGATTGAGCGCATCCGACGGTGTCTTTCCTATTGGAGATTTATCCTTGGAATAAGCATCCTTAGGAGATTGGCGTTCAGGAGAAGAGGAAGGCTTACGGCGGGTGAAGGTATCCGTTGATATCTTTCCTGTTGGCGACTTGTCTCTACGAGAGGCTTCTTTCGGGGTCCCAGTTTCAGAACGAACAGGAGAAGACGATGGTTGACGACGAGTATATGAATCAGTGGCTTCTTTCCTTGGTGGAGACGATTCTCTCGGATAAGAACTCCTGGGAGTAGACGGGGTAGTTGGACTATCCACTTTGGAATCTACTGGATAACATGTATTATCTGAAGGTGTATTTGATAGAGGGATAACTTCGTCATCTGATGGATATTCATTAGAGTATGGCTGTTGTGGACGTTGTTGAGTAGTACTCGGCCGTTTTTTATCATCCCGAGGGGCATCAGGTTTCTTCTGGTTACCCTTGTTATCGTCTTTATTTGCCCAAGGTCCATTCCTGCGAGCTTCGAACACGGATGGTCTGCTAAGTATATCTCTTTGTTTAGGAGAAGATGTTGGTGTTTGTTGGGTGGTGGCAATAGTTTCAAACATTGCTCGAGCCTTATTGACGGCACTGGGGCTGTCCAATGTAGACGAACGTGGTGATTCAGAAGATTGTGGTGCAGGTGCCATACCATGTGCTTTGCTTGCATCAAGGAAGTGAGTCACACGATCTGATACTGATACCTCTAATCGCAACGATTCTTCAGTGTCTGATACATCAAGATCGGTAACTTGCATAGTTAATAATTGCTCAGGAGAGGCTCTATTGTCACTAGGTCTCACTTCTTCATCAAGCTCGTCTTCTGCATAAGAGAGCCTCGTAATATCAATACGATCTTGTGACGTTTTCTTGAGATATTCAGATGGCTTCTTTGGCCTATCGTCATCAAGATCGTCCTGTGGACGAACAGGATATTCTGAAAGCTTCACCGACTCTGGAGTTCCTTTAGGGTATCCCTGGTGCGGTTTTGTAACATACTCAGAGGGTTTTTTAGGTATCACTTCATCAAGTTCACGCTCAGGATAACTATTGGGAACGCTATCTTGTTTAAGAGTAGTGCTCTCGGGTGCTTTTGGCGAAGTTTTATTTCCGGCTAAAATTCCTTTGGGATACACTTTCGGAGCTATTTTAACAACGGTTGGTTCTATCATATTGTCGTCACTCTCTTCATCCAATGGATCTGGTTGAAGTACAGGTCGTTGGAAACGAACCGAATCTGGTTTCTTTGTATTGTCATCGTCGTCCTCAGGTTCGCTCACTCTATCAGCATACCGTGGACCTCGAGAGTCAGGAGAAGACTCCCTGGAGGATTTAAGACGAATATCAACGATCGTCAACGAATCTCTGGTTGACTTGAGCTTATCTTGGCATGTTGATAGCAAAGCGTCTTCTCGAGATATTACTTTAGATGCGTATTCTGATTCTTCTTCCCTTCTTAATTCTTCCATCTCTCGACTATAATCGTCATCTTCTGTATCGATCAATGACGGACATTTTTCCGGCAATCCTTCATCATCGGAACATGATGAACAGCAATCGGGTTGCTTACGAACAGAATGAATATTGTTGGTTTTTCCATTGTTCACCTTTTTGACTGAACTTACTGTTATATTAATTGTGCCTCCTGGTTTTGTCTTCTTGCCAATTGGACCTTCCTTGGACAGTGATCGCACTGGCATCGTCTTGTTGGTGACATTGGTTTTGGATGTACGAGATGTTATTGATTTTGAAGTCAATGATGTTACAGTATTCACTTGTTGACTCACAGTAGATCGCGTTGTAGTAATCGTGTTCTTTTGTGCCAATCTAGATACTGAAAGTTCAGGTTTAGATACTTGGCGCCTATTAACAGCGCCACTTGGTGATGGTGATTGCCGCCTTGCAACGTTCTTGTCGCTGTTCGCGCGAGTAACCCTTGTTTCAATTGTAGCCACTGATCTGAACGACTTCGGCGTCTCTGGTTTAACAGGAGCAGATTTTTGTGGTGTCTTGTTCGTTTTTGAGGGCTCAGATTTATCTGGAATTTTTTTAACCTCAGGAGTTCTACCCATTGGTCTGCTGACTTTGCTAGGTTCCTTCTTGTTGATAAAACTCTTGTTATTAGGAGTCTTCTTAATCGGAAGTTCCGATACCTTCTTGGCGTGCTTTGGAATAGACGTCGGCGACGTTTTAGACTCGACAGGAGAGTCATCATCAACGATAAATTCATCTGGTGGAGTTTCATTCAGAAGATCATCATATTCATCACTGTAGTAATCCTCAGTAGCTCTATTGAGTTTAACTGTTTTTGCACCCAGAGTTTCTTCTATGAAAACTACGCCAGTGACTGTGGCAAGTGATACTATTTCACTTTCACTATCCAATGACGAAGAAGGCCTTTGAGTATTGACCACACTTCGTTGAATTTCTTTGTCTCCAGCTGGCATCACGGTTTCAGGACTTGACACTGTGGAAGAGCGGTCAGTCGAGTGATCGTCGTCATTCGCTGGCTTCAATTGATTGTTCTTGGGAATCAGTTTTGTGGATGCCGTAAACCTTGGTGAATCTTTATTCTGATCTAGTTTCTTAGGGACTGTCTGAGCTCTATCAGGGCTGGCTGAAGGCTTGCTATTAGTTCTAACAAATGCAGATTTCAACGGAGATGCATTTGAAGGGACTGTCTTCTTCTTAAGTGAATTCTGCCTCTCCGGCGACGACGATGGTGATTGACGACGTCTTTGTGGGCTCTGCTGAGGCCTCGAAAATGAAGGGGTTGCCTTCTTACGATCTGGAATGGATTGCTGCACACAAGGTTTACTATCAGCTGAAACGCTTCTATTGCCTGAAGGTATTTTGCTAGTGGTACTTGGTGTATTATTCTTAGGAGGCTCTGCGCCTCGAAGTGTTTTACTCCAGCTTGGTTTACGCTCCAAGGGCTTCTCTGCAGAGGTTGGAGTTTTTCTGCCAGCTCGTGGAATACTTGATGGTCTCGTAGATTTAGGCTGCGTTTTCACATTTCCCTCATTCGCATTGGGATTCTTTTGTGACTGACGAAGAGGGCGTCTTTCAGGTGAATCTCTCTCAGGGCTGCTGTCCGAATACGGCTCTTTTACTGGTGTGTTCGAGTCTTTGCTTGATCTACGAGGAAGGGAACCACGGCGAACTGGTGACGAGACTTTTGTGGGACTATCTGATCGTGGGCTTGCATAACTAGGAGCTTTTACCACAGACGGTGCACTAGGTTTGTTTCTAGATCCTGGCTTTTCATTAACCCTCGATGGTTGATTTGGGCTGTTCTTATCTGTAGTGTACACACGAGGAGATTTATCTGATTCTCCTGGCTTCCTTTTCTGAATTGTCTTTTTCATTGCTCCCCTAGGACGACTATTTTCCCTATCTGACTGGCGCTCTGGACTTGAGCATGGTGAAACACTTGATGAATCAGTTTCTTGGTTGCCTCTTCTTCTATGGTTCTCTGGTGTTGGCGATCTTCGAGTTACTTCCGGTACTTTGCTTGTTATGTCTTTATAGTTGGGAATCATAACGTTAGCTGCAGAGCTTGGAATGTTTTTGCCTGGACTTGAGCTTCTGTCAACTGGTTTTTTGGGTGATGGAGTTTTTTTATCTCTGCCATCTACCTTGTCCGGTGAAAAGGAATTCCTTTTCCTTGAGGCACCATCTGTATAAGAAGGAGATGCATTTGGTCTCTCCGGTGACTTATAAGTATTCACTGGTCTTGTGTTGATAGGTTTACTTGGTTTTATAGGCTCCTTGTAGGAGGTTGGTGATGAACCACCTCCTTCTATTTCGTCACTTGACTCGCTGACAGGGAAAGCCTTTCGTGGGTTGAATGGCTTTGTAGGAGACATAGCCAAGGATGTAGCTGCCTGTGATGGGGACACGGTAGTTGGTTTGGGTGTATGAGGTTTTGTTAACTCAAGAGTAGTTGGTCGATCTTCTGGACTTGTCTCATAGCACTCTATAGGTGCAAATGTCGTTCTTTCAGGACTTGAATCGGGTGTCACCGTCCTTTCAACTTGTCTCAGTTTCTTCACGGGTGAAGCAGTCGCATTCCTTCCTGGACTACCACCTGCTCGACGAGGTAACTCACACGCGAGAGATCCTTCTGAACTATACTCGGGCGATTTATCTCTTAATACCTTGTCCAGTGCTGGGCTGTTTACCGATCGTGGTGTGTTATTCGTAGGGGTTGGAGTGTTACGCAATGGTATCTTAACATCACTATCCGACCGTATACTCTTATCAGAATTCTTAGTGTACTCATCACTTACATTCGTAATATCTTGTTCGACTGTTACCTCGCTTTTTATATCAACTGGAATCTTACTCGTGGACTCCAATGCATTCCTGGATTCAGTATCGCGCTCCTGTTGAAGTAGTGCTGATATATTCAGAACAATAGTATTTCCTCGATCGACGTTAATTTCCTGGCTCGTGGATAACAACGTTTCCTCTTTATTTACAACTGATTGTTGATATCTTCTTATTTCTTCCTCAGTATCGAGAGTGAAGGTTTTGCTTTCGCTATCGCTTCCCTCCGATTCGGTTGCTGATCTAGACGAGCCTCGGGATCGAGGACGACTTTGCCGCTCAGCACGTGTAGGACTTCCGGTAGGGGATGTTCCGGGAGTGGAGCACCGTTTCTTTGTAGCTGCACGTGACATTCCAGAAGATAATCTCCTTTTCTCTTTCACAGTGGATGCTACTGATATTGTGGACGTGACATCTGTCCTCGGTTTGTCTCCTGCGCTCACGCGTCTTGACGGAGTCTTCGAATATTTGTCCGTTGGCAATCCTTTCAATTTATCTGTATTTTCACCCGTTGATTCTTTCTCGGGACTATTTCTGGCAGATGACGAACGACGTGTGGACTTCACTGGACTTGTGTCACGTGTGGGCATTTTCTCTTTTGGTTCTTCACTTGTCCCTTGTTTGTTAGGGCTCGATTTTCTTGATGATGGCTTAGCATCGCCTTTTACCGGACTCGATTCTCTTGATGGTGTTGGCGTTCCATCGTCTGGATCAGAACGAGTTGAAGAATCCACTGAACCAGATTTAAGTGGACTTTTTGCTCTGTTGACACTCTTTTCTGGACTAGCACGAGGTG
This sequence comes from Brachyptera putata, assembly GCA_907164805.1. Classification (NCBI taxonomy): domain Eukaryota; kingdom Metazoa; phylum Arthropoda; class Insecta; order Plecoptera; family Taeniopterygidae; genus Brachyptera; species Brachyptera putata. The sequence continues at coordinate 10,066,560 of OU015465.1, forward strand.
ATTTCCTCGTTGGACTTGTTCGATTGAGAGACGCCAAGCTACTGTCAGCACTAGTTTTATTTCTGTAATTTCTTGTCGGACTTGTGCGATCCAGCGACATTTTCGATGATGACCTGGTGGACGTAGGTGTGCCTCTCTCAGGTGATGATCTAAGTGACCTGGCAAATGCATCATGTGTAGGGTCCGTGTCTACACTGACTCGTTTGTTCGTGAAATGTTCATTATATGTTGTGACATATTGCCCTGTTGTGTCCATTTTGTCTTGAGATGGTTGCTTCATGATGCCCTTCTTGGGCTCAGTAGGTGTTGTAACAGGCGTTGATCTCTTCTCGGGACTTTGCTCCCTACTTGTTACGGTCTTGTCATCGACTCTACCACGTGAATTAATTGTGGAAGTCTTCTCTTGGGCTATGAATGTATTAGAGCTGTGAGTTGTAGTTGAATCTCGAGCATCTTGTTCTCTACCGACATGGAAAACGAATTCTTCGGTCTTATTGTTTTCACCGTTTTGCCCTGACTGCTGACTGGATACGATAGTCCAACTGCTTGCGTCACCGGGACTGGCAGGAGTAGACACGCTTTTCTGCGTTGACAAGAATGAATCCAAGTCATGCAACTCGGTCATAATCTTCTGCTCAGCTATCTTAGTTGACTTATCTTCTTGAGTCCCACTAATGTTAATATCTATGGTTATTTGATCACCAACTTTAGTAGTCTTGATGGTCGAGGATTTGTCTTCGGTCGTCACACCAAGATCACCGAAAGGCACTTCTGTTGTGCTCGAACGTTGCGTTATGCGATGCTTGCCTCCAGGTGTCGTTAAACTAGATTTACGGCTTCCGTTCTGGTCCGTAGCCAGTGAAGATTTACGACTTCCAGACTGCTCAGTCAATGATTCTTTACGAGAATTAGAATCTCTTCGAGTTGAATCAGACACATCCTTGCCCTGAAAATCATCACTGAATCCTGAATCTTTATGAACCATTCTTGACGATGATGTTGAACTCGATGTCGTAGAAACTCTTTCTTCTCTCTGACTTTGTTTGTTGGATGACCATTTTTGAGTCGTTGATCCGGAAATACTTTTTCCTCCCACACTATCTTTGACCACTATTGACGTGTTATCACTGTCTGAATTATCGCGTATAGCTCGGTCTTTTCCGGGAATATTCGACGTATTTTCTGAAGCATTTACTTGACTCACAGTCGTCAAACCATCCGTATCTGAACCTCCTGTCGTTTTATGTTGCTCAGCTCTTGAAGTTGAGTGAACGACCATATTTCCGTCGTTACCCATAGTTCCGGTGGATTTATAATCTCCGGAAGATGACTCATGACTGACCTTCCAGTAGACATTATCGCCATCGCCTTGGGACGATAGGTTCTGAGATTCCTGGGAGTGTACTGTTTGCGATTCGCATTGGTTCTTCTGCTGTCTCCGATGAAAATCACGAGTCGGAGATTCTGAATCTCTGATCTCCTTGGACTTCATGGTCATGAATCCTTCATCAGCAAAGTTGTCGGCGTGTGTGATGGCAAAATTTCCTCCTGTCGAAGAAGTTGTGGTGTAAGCTGATGACTTTGTGATCACCTGCTCCTGGCTGCGGTGTTTATTCGAGACGCTCGACGTTGATCGTGATTTGACGATGGTCTCGCCTCCTTCTAGAGCGGCGCTGCCAGTCGTTAGTACGTCGGAGAGGACCTCGCCTGTCGTGTAGAACTCCTTCAGACGTTGTTCACGTAGTTTATACATCCGGGCTCGAATCTCTTTCTTTCGACCGAAATCTTCAGTATCCTGCCACTATAGAAAACAGAAAACAGAAATAAGTGAATCTATACCATATTGTCGCTTACATAACACTAGATATGCATTATCATGATTTGAGCACTGTCATACTTTTTTCAAATTATCCTTGATGGACATCCATTCACTATTTATCACTATTTTTAGATTTGATATAGTAGATAATTGCTCAACTAAATGTGTTGTCATAATTTGAATAATATATTGTTGAAAGTTAATAATGATCGAAGTCAGATTGAGAGAGGGCTTAGCCTCTTACTTAGAATTACTTAGACAGTATAAGAATTTTAGATTTTGAGAACTGACTATGATGTAACTTACTCAATTTGAATACATTCGATTCCAGAGAAAACGAATTTTGGAACTCAGGCATAAACAGCTAGTACATGCACAATTTAAAAAACGTACTCACAAGGCGAACAAAAATACTTCTAATTTATTCATTATCCTTTATATATTATTTACAATGCAATTGTGTCGCGTTGGCAAGGACTCAGTGTGGTAAGATTTAAAAATTACGAATAGACGTATGAAAACATGAACAAACTAATATTAGAATTCTGAATAACATGAGATGAAGAATTGAAAAAATTGGAAACCAACTTAACAATAATAATGTTATAATGTTATTAATAGTGTTTCTCAAAATGTATTGTCATATATTCATATATATATATATATATATATATATATATATATATATATATATATATATATATATATATATATATATATATATATATATATATATATATATATATATATATATATATATATATATATACCTATATATATATATATATGTAGAAATAAATTAAAGTGGTTGTAAAAGCATACGTCCAACTGTTATTAAAAGTGGTTTCCATCTCTTGAAAACGTAATCAGCAATCAAAGCCACATATATAAACCGTGTTGTAGTGGTTGTAGGTTGTATAAGTGCGGTGTGCAGATAACATATTACTTACCATCCTCCGCAGTAACTCTTCATCTTGAATATGAGTGACGTCACCCGCTACCGCCGCCATGATGGTTGCGCCTTCTCACCACCTGAAAAAATAATGGACGTCGTTTTAATTATCGGGTTGATTTATAGTAGAAGTAATAGAAAGACACTGAACAATATCCTCTGTACAGGTGATGACATCATAGCTGTAGGGTGCGGTTATGTCACGATGGGCGGGTGCGAAGGAATTACACTTAGAGTTTCGAGAGGCGATGTTCGAAATGCGTGGACTAAACTTATAAATATTCGCAAAAATTATGTTATAATAGCGGGCAGATTCGGTGTTTTTTTAATTCGTGTGTGGGGAAAATAATACAGGTGTTATAAAGAGTTGAGTCTTGGTTTGAAGATTTGTGTGTATCTATTTAGTCACATTAATCACATGAATTTTATTCATGAAGAATAGGTATTTTTATATTTTGAATTTATTCGGAATCAACTTGAGGTTTGAATTTTTCCAAATATATTATTAAGACTTGGACTTCGTTGTCCTTCCACATATCAATTATTGTGCAATATCAACAGAGTAATGAATTATTATTTAATTTCACCCATGATGCAAGTACGTTCATATTTTGAAGTTCAAAGTACACACTAGAAGTATTATTATTGCTGGAACTTTTGATATAATGGATCCCGAATAATCGTGGAAGAAAAAAGAAATATCCCATTTAAATATCTTGTAGTAATAAAAAGTTCGTTGTTCGTTGTACATAATGTTGTACATATATAACAAGATCGACTCATAAGTCTTTGGACTCAAGGTTCCCACATTTCAAATGTTCCTGTATTCGTGGGGTTATTCACGAATACTGGGGGTGGTAACCATACAGAACAGCATCATTATAAATACTAGTTTCATACAAAACCATATCAGTAAGAATATTTACGACCGTGTTGGTAGTCCACAAGCATTGTTTTATTTATAGTAACGTCTCATCAAAATTTCGTTCAAGACAAATTTCAAATTTCCATTTTAAACGACCTTTATATATCGCCGCCTCACCCTTGAAATATTTCATAATAATACAGTTATTCTTCCTAGACGAATTAAATACCAACAAATTTATCAAATGAACATATCTTCCGACACCCACTAGTAGAACGTTATTTTAGTGGCTCGTAAAAGTCTGAAAACTCGTCCTCCCACAAGATGTCTCATTATTCAGTGGCCATTTAACTGGTTGATTTATAGAATCACATCGCGTTTCTCAAGAAAAAAAAAAAGAGGAAGACTGAACATTTGAATTTATCAGTACCCCATGTTCTTCATGACGTCATCTTATAGCCTAACTACCCACCGCCTTCTTGCAGGCATCCCTGGAAACAAGTTTACATAACAAAGGTCATCCTTGGTGTATAATAAAAGTTGAACTTATAGAAGAGGTGATAAATGGACGGTTACAACAAATCTAAGTGAACATTGGATGTCATTTATTTATTTCATGATAATTTATTAGCATCATTGGTATCTTTACTAATACATGAAAATAAACAAATAATAAGTGTAAAACATGTCGTAAGATATATTGTACTGTAAGAGTATTAAAGAATGAGATATAATAATGTAATATAGTGACAAGGAATAAACATAGTAAATATGATTTGTCACATAAGAATGAAAATAATTGTGAACAGTGAAATGTATCGTTCAACAACTTATTCATATTTATAAGCCTATGTACTAGTATAGTCTTACAATTATTTATTTACAATTACATTTCATCCCAATAGTTAACTAATTCTCTACAATTTGGTAAAAGTCTGTTTTCTCTGATTAATTTTGAGCATTCTCTTCGAAAAGTTTTAACATTTTCCGAATTTCGTATATTTTCAGGTATTCTATTAAAAATCCTGATTCCTTTGATATAAATTGAATTGTTTCCAAATTTTGACTGCTGTCTTTCAATGACTACTTTACTTCCCTCTCTTGTGTTATATATATGAATATCTCTATTGAATTGAATTTTGTTGTTTCTTAAATATGATGGTGTTAATCCTTTTATAATTTTATATATAAGACATAGTGTATTTAAGACTATTCGTTGTTTTATATTTAGCCAGTTTAGGGCGTTGCACATTTTCTTTATGGAAGAATATTTATTGACTAAAAGGATACTACGCATTGCTATATTTTGAAGTTTTTGCATTTTCTCTATTTCATTTTTATTCAAAAGAAATAACACGGAACTGCAATAGTCGATGTGTGGTGCTATTATTGCCTGATACATCATAACCTTTGTTTTAGCAGGCAAACATTTATTCATTCTCCGGAATAGATTAATCTTTCTTGACATTTTTTTAGTTACATATTGAGCATGATTTTTAAATAATAAGTTTTGGTCAATAATAATTCCCAGATATTTGAACTCTTTCACCATTTCTACCTTCTCTCCTTCTAACATTATGTCTATATTTTCAATTTCATTATTTGTTTTACGGTTTTGACTACAAAAGATCATCCCTTTTGTTTTGGTGACATTCAATTTCATTTTGTTTGCTTTCAGCCATTTTTCTATAGTAATTAAGTCATTTTGTATATTGTTATGCACACTTACAAGATCATCGCCACTACATGTTATAAGTGCATCGTCTGCATAAAGATTTATTTTAGAATTTTTTGTAACTTTAACAATATCATTAATATATAATATGAATAGTAAAGGACCCAATACTGAACCCTGCGGAACCCCATATTTGGTCTCTAATGTTTTAGAGTAAGCATTGCCAAATTTAACTTTTTGCAATCTCAAATCCAAATATGATCTTAGCCAATTCAAAACTGTCCCAGTCATACCATATCTTTCTAATTTTTGTAGAAGAATTTCCCTATCTATTGTTTCAAATGCTCTTTTTAAATCAATGAAAACTGCTACTGTTATTTTACGTTCTTGCATCTTTAATTTCAAGTTATTCAATACTAACTGAATAGCCGTGTCACAGCCATGGTTTTCTCTAAACCCCGATTGTTCTTCTACGAGTATTTCATTATTTTCTATAAATTCGTTCAATTGTTTTTTTACAATATATTCTAATACTTTTTCTAATATAAATAATGTGTTTATTGGTCTATAATTCTCCCCGTCAATAGCTTTCAGTATTTTTGGTACTGGAATTATAACTGATGTTTTCAGATACTGTGGTACTTCTCCTATTTCTAGCGATTTATTTATTATATTAATAATAGAATCTTTGATACACGGTAGGTTAATAGAAATTTTCAATATTTTGTCCGATATTCCATCATCCCATGGTGTGGTTTCTTTTAGTTTTTTAATTACTGATACAATTTCTTCTATCCCTACACTTCTAAAATTACTCATCTTGATGGCGTTCAAATCTATATTTTCTAAGACATAATATTCTTCTAGTTCTACATCACTTTTAATACTATTAGCTATAACTTCTATGCTGCTTATAAAATACTCATTGAAAGTTTCAGCAATACTTTCTATACCTCGAACTTTCTGATTTTTGAAGTACAATTCATTTTTATTATCTCTATATTTATCCTTATATAACGACTTGAGTGTTTTTTTTCATGATAATTTATTACATCATTTGGTATGGTTTCGAACTTGAAAATAAATAACTATATTATATAAGGTGTAAAACATAACGTAATTTGTATTGTGACTTAAGAGTCAAAAGAATGAGACTGGTAATATGTTAATATAGCTGTACAACACTTCACAACAATAAATATGATTTGGTCCTGGCAAAATCGAAAATGTTTGAAGATAATTTGTACGTTGATCAACTTTTCATATGGACTTGAGGTGCTAGGTACATATCATTATTACTTCAACTTTTGACAATATTGACAATGAATCCAACCAAGAAGAAAATATTAATATAAGTAGAAAAGAGATGAAGATCCGAAAGAAGACAAAAATGAAATCGAAGAAAGATGAGATGATGATCGAAAATGTATATTTCTCAATACAATTGATTGAATGGTCCATTCATTATCCCTGTACATATGCTGGACGACTAGATCTACAGTTTGTTAAATAAGTTACAACATGATTCTCGAAAAATGGGATGGTAAGATTGCCCTTGTGGTGTGCGATCGATCCTATGTATACTTTGTCATCCAAATAGCCCAGATGGGGAACAATAAATAATACTGTGTCAAGTTTCCAATGTCAATCAAAATGAACGCATCAATAAAAACAATAATTTACAGCTACTATTGTTCATATTTTCCCAACCAGAGCATTTTTATAGGCAACATGGATATTTCACAATGAATGGAAAGATTGACAATCAACTTCTGCAATGGTTTTAACAACTGGTACTAGTTCGATCGATGCGATATAACAAGACAGACTACTCAACTCCTTGCATGGTAGAAACTTTGTAGGCAGAGCAACGTACCATATAAGGTGTTCTGGGGTTGTAATTTAAAAAATTACGTATAATAAAAATCACCGCCCATTTTGCGACCTACACAAATAAAACTCGTCATCGAATAACAAACATTCTAATGGAGGAAAATATAGATGATTGACATCTGAATTATTTGATTTGACTGCCCATAACGATGGGTATGACAATCGAGCTAATGAGCGTCTGAAATTGATTATAATAATTTGTTGAAGCTCAGTACTCCTAAATGAAAGTCTTATAATGGAAATCAAATTGAAGATTCAATTTACAGATAAAAAAAGGTTCAATTATGCATCAGGAAATAATATATATGAATATTATGACAGGTACAGTATTCTATACAATTCCATAGAGCATGTTTCTTACATTAATTGTATGATATTTCGTCATGATAATTAAGATAGTTTGATGTACATTACAAGGGAGAGATGGCAGGTGGGTGTAATGGAGGGAGATGTAGTGAGATTGGAGAATTGGAAAGGAGAAGATGCATGTTGGTAGAATGATAGAGAGAAATGACAATTTATAGTACTAGTTCGACAAAGAGAAGAGAAATGGTGTTCTGAAAATGAAGAGGTTGAAGAAACATCAAGACTGTAGAGTAATTCTCAGACACCGGATTCAACGAGTACTGTCCTTGATTTGGTGAATCTACCCTGTCAAATAATATTGATCATCTATAAATATTGGAAATTATGATATTGATTATAAGTTTCTGTGATAGGTAATGTAACCACGTGATTTTCAATTGTTATTTTCTACTGATTTTTTTTTTAACTCGACATTAAAACTGATCATTATTAAAACATGATTAGAATTATCAGTTCTTTCTAGAGTTGTTTGTCGATGTGGAAATTATATCGATCTTCGTTTCCATGACATCGAAAATTGAATGTAATACATCGATGTTTGTTCTCATATTCGATAATCTAATCGAGTGTCAAAATATCATACAGTATTGGAATCTTCAAAGTTTTGTTCGGTTGATTGGCGTGATGGAAGATTCTTTCGCGTCAATGCCAAGGATTGGATGTATCTTACAGAACGGAGAGAAGTTATATGAAACGACCGAAGATGGTTTCGAAAATCGAAAGTATTCATATCGATTATAAAAATCGCACAAATGTAATCCATTATCTAATTGTATCTAGCATTATCTCTGTGATAAAAACCTAGCTTTTCATGAGGTCATTAGCAGCACTGAAATAAATCAAATAGATCATGCTTGTATCATTATAGTATTAGTATTATTTTAATTACATTTATCTCTTAAATCATTCATTCATCATATTTATCATTTAATAATGTTAATATAGAAAATAATAATGTTAAAATAATCATTATATAAATAGTTACTATTAATATGTATATATTATTGACGAGTGTAGCATTTCTACTAACATTCTGTTCCATGTCGATGTAATTATTGATGAAATGAATAAACTTACTATTAATAGTAGAAGTAGTAGTAGTATTATTGAGTGACCGTGTACGTTCCGCGATGTTCCCTTACAAATTTCATGGTAATAAGTAATATAATCATAAACTAGTTTTTTTATTTTTCTCATTTTCAGTCGACTTCTTGTCGAATTAGTGTTGTACTTGCACAATACAGTCTCCACGTGTTACAATGAGACACCTTTTCTCAGATTTGCATTCTTCTAACAGAAAGGAAACGTGGGCAAACTTCATCTCACATCATATCACCACAAACGAGCAGTGTTGTGTCTTGCAATGATATATCAGGTCACATTAGCATCATTTCCACTTGCAGAGTCATGAGTCTGTCAGCCAAGGCTAGACCGACAACTTGACGAAACCAAAGTTGACACATTCTTTTCGTTTTTTGATTACAAAAAACAATTAGCATAGGTGAATATTATACTACAACATTGTATATACGTTTAATTGTTTATCCACTCACATATCAACGAGTTTTTATATATTCCTTAAAGAGAGAATAAAGTAATGAATTGAAATGCAGTTATACTGAAGACAAAAGTTTGTGTTTGGAATACTTGATTTTATTTCTGTTAGTGTTATTTTATAGGCTTAGTTTTAACGGTATATAAAAACGATGACGAGAATACTGACAAGGGAGTTTATCGACAAGTTATGGAATAGACTAGACAGAACTGCAATCTGATACTAAATCGGCCATTAATGAGAAAAGAAAAACTATGATAATGATTAAGTTATTGTAGAAATATTGGAGTGAAGTTTAATAAGCTATGGGATTGACCGGTAGATGATTTGTATAATGATATGCATTATAAAGTTAATAGAATATCAGAACATTCTAATTTTAACTGCACTCACTTATTACCTATGTAATATTTAATCTATTTATTATCAATCATTAATAAACGTCATTATATCATTATTCAATGTCATTAACATTGAATCAAGACAGGATATTCCACCTACTTCTGTTTTAATGTTGTCAAGTACTAATTATAATCATTATTTGAAGTAAGTAGTGAGTTATCAAGTTAAGAAGTAATTTAAAAACACGAAGTACGTGTGTATTCGCTGATATTTCAGGCAGTAGTGATCATATTATTTATAAATTATTTCATTCATATTATTTGTGAAATTTGTTTGTATAGACCTATGAATATACATTCTAGCCTACCCTTACTACAATATTAAAGATTTTTGTATTAAAAAACATGATTGTCACCATCATCTTTCAACAATTATCAGTAACCGAAAATTTTATTACTTCGGATCCTTGCGGTCATTTTATATCACTTGAGATAAAAGTACAACTACTATAAATGAATTGTATTCTCTCTACACTTTTGTTTAGTGAATTTAATTGTGAAAATATATTGCAATATCCCTAAAAAAACGAATAGGGTTAAAGAGTAAAAATGACAATCATAAATTAATAACAGCGAGATGATTTTAATTGAAACTAGACAGCGATCGTAATGTAATCTGTGACATCTGACAGTTCATCGTACTTTTAATGTTTTAAATAGCGTACAGTGATCTTCAAAGGCTGCTCCCATTTGTGAACTCGATAGTAAAAAAAACATATGTAGGTAGCTGAATTATTAAATATAGCCTACACACATGCATACCAATGTGCAAGTAGACATTTTTGTGTAACATTCGTAATACACGTAGAGTCTTTAATTATATAATTATAGAATATAATTTATCTTTAATCTTTGATTATAGAATATATAATCTTTGAATTTTTTAATGTTTGTGCATCACATGAAATGTCTCGTGGGATGAAATTGAATGAGGCGTCATATTTTAATGAAAAATACATTAATTATAGCTAATATGTATATAAGAAAATATCATTGAAAAGAAATGAAAAAAGTGACATCTTTGTCTATGTGATTGTTGACATCTGTTGACAAAATATATTGATGCGATTACCAAAATGTTCCATTTTATATTCTGGGATGTTGTTATTTATCCATATTGAGTTTAACGACGTACTGTAAGTATATCTATACTATCATTGGCGTCGGATGAATGATTAATGATATGATGGTATGATGAGATGAAGGTTCTACAGGTAATGGTAAGGAAAGCGGTCGTGGCCTATATTCAAGGCACTATCCCTGGATTAACCTTCAGACTACAAATTGAAACCACGGAAAACCCCTGTGAAGATTGTATCAAGGCCCGATATGCCCCTCACCTCCCGGACCACACGAAGCGAGCTGTTGAACCAAGTGAAATTGTTGCTCAATGTTCAGATGACCTGACCAAATTTCTAAATCATGTATATTCATAGCTGTTCAGTTAATATTACCTAAGAGACTTGGTTCAAAAGTGGAAACTAATACTAGAGTTGCCTTTTGGTATGAAAATTGCAAAAGCTATTATAACCTGCATATCGAATATGTCAATCGAAGTATATCGAAATTATATCGACATTTTCAATCGATAGCGAATCGAATCACAAATATCAAATAGAAAATATCGAACAAAACATCGCGATTGGATGTGATGATTCTCGATACTGTGATACTGTTTCAGATTCAGTTTATTTTCCACACATAGCCTAAGCAGGGCGGCATATGTCAATAACCAACCCACTTATGGGCAGAGATTATGAATAGAAAATTGAAAATATCATTTTCTAGTTGGACAAAGATTGCAGACAATTTTGTTACACCTAGAATTAACAAGATTATCTCCGCGAATTCGGGGTAAACGTATGTTAGAAACTCTTTGCATGCTGATTCAGCCCGCACCTCCACTGCAGGCGCTTGCCATGGCGAGTGTCGGGCTCTGAGCGCCATTAATTCAAACAAGTGGTCATATCCTAAGGTGAAAATAAGTATTTATTGTTACATTATGGTAATCACTATCATTAATTCATTTTATACATCATCATTTTTTTGTCGTTTTCCTTCGTTTTTCTTCCAGTATTTATCATGTGTAATTGTTTTTTATTACGAATATATTTATATATTCTTTCATATTGATTTTATTATTATTTTTATTATTATTGATACTGTCATTATCACCATTATTATTATAAGAACACAGAGAAGGAGGCATAAACAGCTATCTCGATCGATTTAAATGGCTATAGTAGGCCTATGTGTTAACAGTGTGGAGACCCACAGACAAGTTAAGACTTATGTGACTTTGTGGTCTACGATATTATAGTATGGTGGGCCTACTACTATAATATGTCAATAGAACGCTTTAAAAATTATATAACTTTTATAATTTTAATTATGTACAATCATCATCACTATTACTATTACTCACACAATATTTTGCCATATGCTCTGACTTATGATTATTTCTCATGTGCTCATTTCATGTGTATTGTAATATGTCAATTAAAATAGAAGAAAAATGCATAAATGGTTGAATAAATGGATAAAATCAATGAATACATTCAAATTTACTTTCAATAATATACTCAAGTTGAAATAATTGTTTAATAAAAACCCCAAACTGAGTAACCTTCCAATTAATTCCAAGTTAATTGAAACAAATGTCAAACAGTGTCAACTAATTAGAAAGAATAGTTACTTGCAAATTCTCTGAAATGCATTATTTATAAGTTAGTTGTGTATACAACAAATAATTTGAGAAAGTTCTGATTTGCAATTCGCATTCGTCATCACCGTATGAGTTGTCTATACGAAATTAACAAATAGGGAAACAGGCCTTCAGTAGTACTAATGGAATTTCAAGAAGTTCCCCAATTAGTTGAAAAATAAATTAAAATCAAGATAAACGGATGATTTGAAATGAGATAAGAGAAAATAATTGAAGGAAGAATTGATAACATTTCAATAAGAAGGTCTAAGATTCGTTATTCTCCACGCAAATAAGTGAGGTGTGAGTATGATCCCTAAACTCGTTAAGTTACTATTTACAATATTTGAATAAATCACATTCTAATTATAAATTTCCTTTGAGGCGATAGCATCGCCCTTGTCGAAAAGATAAGACCTTTTCACATCATTAATCCTAATTGGGGGGATGACTTTAAGCCAAGTTTTTTATGTTAATACGCTAAATTAATTTTATCTATTAAAATAAATTAAAAGTATAATAATTGTGTTGTGCGCATTTCAATTGGTTATTATTTATTAGTAGACCTACTCACGCAGATTAAAGTGAACATTCTAAGAAGAACCTGCATGTTTCGCTAATCCATTTGAAACATGTATTATGTTTATATTTCTCATACAACCATATAATATTCAGTTATTTGAAATTGACTGAATTCTTTGAAGATACATAAAGTGATGAATAAAAGAATAAGACTTCATAATTGTCACATTTCATTAACACAACTCACACAACATTTTTCGAACAGTCCAAGACAGTGTGTATTACAATAGCATACACTTACACTCCCTCCCCACACACACACACACACACATATATATATATATATATATATATATATATATATATATATATATATATTTATATATATATATATATATATATATATATATATATATATATATATATATATATATATATATATATATATATATATGTGTATGTGTGTGTGTGTGAACTATTTTACATCCTACCTAATTTCTTAGACAAAACTCGACCACGCTCGAATCGTGACCAAAAACCTGATTTTCCCGATTTATTTTCCCAGTCCTCAACAGATAACCTACTAAATTAATGGCGTGAATATGGAGTTTATTTTATTTCTTTTTATTGTACCGTCTTCTTTAGAAGATTGAATCGTATGTATGCGAAACTAATGAGTCAAGTCCTTATATAAAATGTTTTATAACCGATAAAAATAAATTCGCGGTCGTCGACCATTTAATTCCGAATTTTGGATTTTCAAGGACTCAATTTGTATACTATCGTATATGGTAGAGCAATATATTGTATTTTTTATGATTTTACGTAATATATTGTATGTATTTGTATATCTGATTTTATAGTTGAATGAAACATTGTCACCATAAAGCAATTGTTTAATGACCCCCCTTCCCAAAAGCGAATTTATGCGTGGGGGTACGAACTACGAATGAACGGATGACGGATATATGATGTGTACAAAAGTCCATGCCTTTTGTGGAGCCTGAACTAGTAACTCGAAACCAAGATTCTTTTAAATTTTAAAGTGTTCACATTTGAGTGAACAAGTTTTATTATACTTGGCATGTTATTTGCTCGGTCTTCACTCTCAAGTGAATTCGCTCAAAAAATCGATTACTATTGTAATACTGAATGCTAAATTGGCAACTTTGTTGGAATAACAACTAAAAACTATAACAACTATATAATGTATATTATTAATAAAAATAGCTGAATCGATTGAATTTTGACCGTCAGCAGTCAGTACTTTTGAACTGAGACTTAGTTATAGTTGAAGTTACGGTTATATAGTCTACTACAGTAATCCTGAGTCCTGACTCTTGAACTAATAATACTAGTTATATATATATTAGGACTAATTATTCCTATAATAGTATTGATAGCAAAATAGTATTAGGCCTACTTCACGATCTAATAAATAATTTCGAAAATGAAGTTCACTCGTTCACAAAATCTACCAATTTTGAATTTAAATCTATAAATGCATACATTTTGTTAGCCTCATCATAATACATTTCTGCTTTCAAAGTTTGGAATTGAATTCTTTGAAATAGTAATAATAAATATAAATGGTAATGAAGGATTATAATTTAGAATACATCAGGTCATTTTTGAATTCATTTCGACTGTGAAAGTGAGAACAAAAGTCTAAAACATATCTTCTTACCAATCGAGGTATTTTCATTTTTAATTTTACATGCGAGTGTAATCTGCACAACATTTTTTTTCAATATAGGACCGTTAGTTAGAAATTAAAAATCACATTTCTTTTATTATGTCTTCTATTATATATTTCTGTCGAATTGAAACATTTTATATTGAATGATTTCGTAAATATATTGATCATCTAGCTATACTTGTATGTATATTTATTTACAATAGCTGTTCAACAACGTACTGTAATGATAGCTATATAGGCCCCTAGTATCAGTTGGCGTTTGATCTCGATACAAATTAAAATATATATTGTTAATTAATTGAATTTCCTTTAAATACGATGCCACATTACGTAGCTCAGTCAGTTAAGATACCGCTTTACAAACTGAAGTCATCGTTGGGCGTGGGTTCGAGTATCAAATAATACATCGGTTTTTATAAACGTCCTTTCACTTATATTATCACTTCATAGTTTCAATATCACCTGCTCCTTCGTACCCCTAAATAACCTAGATGTAGGTGCGGTCGTAAGCAAATTATATTCAGTCACTGTTACGATGTTATCACTATTCGAATCTATTATTCATATAATCTAGTGACACTTTCATGATTATTTTATTTTTTATTATGTACTTTTTTATAGTGAATATCGTCAAGTTGAATATATGTACTTTCATGGAACGGTAACCCATCTAACCCAAAGGCATCAAATGTTGTAATACATTTCCATAGAATTATTTATTTTGAATTCTATTACAATATGTTAACGTGCCTTCTAAACTAACATAACTATTCCCAAACACATTTAATTGAGTTTGAAAATTGACGCGAAAAGAGATTTATTCACCATAGAAAACATGTGATTAGTACTATAATTCTTTAATAAAAATAAGAAGAAGTGGTTACTTTATAAAAGTTCATATATTTAAATTTAAAAAAACGTGTTTTATAAATTGAATGTGCGAAAATGAGTATATAGCCAATGACTGACAGGGGGCCCTACAGCTATAGTTAAATCTTTAATGTTCCAATTCATTTTAATATCTCTAGACAATCTCTAGTCTACACAATTAAATAACACTCAGGACATCTGCCAATAATCTTGATATTTCATAGTGGAACAAAACAAAACATTCTTACTAATCTTAATGTTCAGATTACTAATCGAAATCACAAGCAATTGAATATACCTGTCAAATGTAAACCCTTTTACAAAACTATTTACCAGTAATAAACATCACCTTATTGTAGGCCTCATACAGTGTATGAGGAAAATATATTTTCGAATTGTGATCTATGAATTAATTATAATCGCCCACTATAAAACTTCCCCAAGTATACGTGTGGTAAATCACCCACTCTAGTTACATGACTTGTTCCATTGAACAATTGAAATTATCTATAAGATTTTTTTAATTCGTCGGGTTGTTTATAGCATGACATCTAGAAAAATACTATTAAAACATATGTGTCATTCTCAACTGTTTTGATATAATGTTCTCGCATTCAATAAAAAAAAAACGTTAATTTTATGATGACAATATCTATTTTAAAAACAAACTCTCCGTCTCATTACATGACTTGTGACAAAATTGAACAATTGAAATTATTCATAATATTTTTTAAATTCATCGGCTTGTTTATAGCATGACATCTAGAAAAATACTATTGAAAAATATGTGTCATTCTCAACTGTTTTGATATAATTTTTTCGCATTCAATGAAAAAAAACGTTAATATTATGATGACAATATCTATTTTCAAAACAAATCACAAAAAAAACACTTATAGAAAAAACTATTTTAATATCATTCCGTAAACATAAAATACATCGACTCACCGCGCGGCGTATTACACGTTGTATATGTTGTCCACTGTTTATATGCACGTAACAATAATTAAGTCCATGTGAGTGTGTGTGATTGTGTTGACTGTTGGTCACTGAATGTCTTCTGCCAACCACCAACCGCTCGTAGGTCGTGCATCCAGCATCCAACAGGGTCACGTGATCTCTTTGACTATAACGCGTCATGCAATGCAGTCAGCCCGCCCGCTCATTTCATTGCCTATTTGGCATGATGCGATTGCATATACCCCCTTATGCACTCGATTCAACACATGCTGGGTGTAAAGTCACCATAACAAACAAACGCATTTGAATTGTGATTTGGAGTTTACAAGAAAAAAACTCCCACCAATATTAGCGTGATTAGAATAATAGAAATTATTTTTTGTCCGGTTGCCATCCTTGTGAAGGTTTGTTTATTTATTTGTCCTTTACAAAATACATTAATTTATTTATTTTTATTTTTATCTACTCAATACAGATTGTTCTTAAAACAGGTGGTAATGATTACTATCATGAAATTACAATCAAACTTACTCGATAAAATTATACTTTGTTATTTTTTTTAGCTCTCTTCTTAAAACATTGTTCGAACCATTTACTATCTGATGTAATAACACATTGATTACTGTATTTTACTGCATTTCTAAGAATTCATCAATATTATAAAATGCATTTTATATTAAGTAACCTTTCAACCGTGATTTAAACGGTGCAATTCTGTCTTGATCTTTCATGTAATTTGGCAGATTTTTATACAATCTGATACTATAGGTATGTTATTTTGAAATTCGTACAATAATGCTTGTTGTTTATGTTTGGTTTTCTTCTTGGTGATGAGAGGATATAGCGATGGCAAATCGTCGATTCTTTTTTCTCAACGCTAAAGATTGAATTGAAACGTATTGATTTATCAATATGAATTACTTATGAATTAATGTGAATAGTAAACTTTAAAGTGTCCAACAGTTTGTTGAATAAGTAACATTTATTCCTTCGAGTGGTTATATATATATATATATATATATATATATATATATATATATATATATATATATATATATATATATATATATATGTATATATATATATATATATATATATATATATATATATATATATATATATATATATATATATATATATATATATATATATATGATATATAAAAAAACATCCTGTTTTTTCAAGTACGAATTGAAACTAAACTGAAAAGTTGTTCGAATGAGGGTAACCGTGTGTGTTTCATGTTTCAATGTTGGTACACTTTACAAGTTATACATGTAGAACCGGTCAAACAAGCAGATGAAAATTTATGGTCCCGTTTTGAAAAACAATCAAATAAAATACTTCTCAGCATTTTCCGGAAGGAGTCGCGAATGAAATGAATATTTATAATACACTATTGTAATTATAATTGATAATTGTACAATGCACACAATGAAAATGTGATATACTGACTGTTCTGTGCACTTCCCTAAAGAGAATATATTTTTATTGATGTCATTATTAGAACTATTATTTGAACGATGAATCTATCTTTCTAGTGGTAATGTGCAATCAATTTAAACCACCTCAATTTCTAGCAGAATTTTTAATTTCAATATGTTTCTTTTTTTCTATGTTCAATTTTCAATTACAGTATTTCCCCTATCCAGTCAAATATAAGTTATTGATGCATGAAATGTATTATCACACAAAAAATAGAGTTTTAGTCTCTCACGTTATGTAGAGTAACAAGCTATTCCAGTACTAATTGTTTACTAATCTCATCGTGTATGTGGCTTTCTCGTAATGTTGAAGTAAAAATGAAGGAAGAAAAGTTTTTTCACTGCAGATCTACCTGAGTTTATTTATTATCAATATAAAATAAGATTGGGTTGACATTAATTTTTCGAATCATTTTCAAAAAACTCTGTTCTGTTACTTAGGATTGTAGATGGAGTAAGAATTGCATTGTCATTAATACATTTTTTTTAATGGTCGTAATAGCCATACTCTACTTCTTGCTCTGGACCTTTAGCTGCCGCTAAATAAACAAAGACTTTGAGATGATTCTATAATTAAAATAATCACAGCCTGTCTCATACTTTTTTATCCAGGTTTAAATAGAACAGGTTTGTGTGTAAAACTGCGTCGTAGATTACATCTAGATCCGTGAATCGCCACGTATTTACACGTTTATGGTCTATATGTTTAATTGCAATTGTATATGAATAATATTAATCTAGTTTAACCTCAATATAGAGTGATTTCGTGTGTGTCCTGATAGATTGCATTGGATTTAATAAAATATGTAAATTAATAGAGAGTTTTGAATATTTTTGTTCCGAGTCAATGCATGACCGACCCATCAATACACGTTCGAGTTCGAGTTCGAGGGTTTTGGTTATAAACACAACAAATAATGAATTCTAAATTTCACAGTGAACGAATCACCCTAACAAAATAGTTGAGAACATAATTTGAGTTTTTTTGGTATAATAGGATAGATCAAGATTACCATTTTTTTTTCAAATTGTAGTGTTTTTTTTAAATTAAAATGCACATTACAATAAATAATCAGAGTCTGTGAGAAAATATATAATTTGATTCATCTATTCAGAAATTTTAAATAGTAGAACACAAAAAATCCAGGGATGAGGCAACTAACCCAATAATCAATGTAACTAATATTAAATGATCAATGTAACTAATCAATGTAACCAATATTATAAAAAAATGTGAATTTTGTCATATCATCTCGAAATCTAGACGCGACACTTTTTAGAAATATTTTCCTCCAATTCAGAACTCAATCCAAAGTAATACGTGAAAATACCACAACATTCTGTATTTTGAGGCTTTCGAAAAAATTACTTCAACACAAAATTTGACTAAAATGAAACAATATTGACATATCGCATCGAAAAACAATCATTTTCTTATCATGACTCTCATTATAATAGGCCTATCCAACAATATGTATAATTTAATCCATTTCTATTATATTCATGTATCCTTTCCAAATCACGCGATACAAACTATGTTGTTGTCACCTTGATCGTGTGTGTAATACGTCCTTCTAGCCTGATCTGCTCCACAGCATTGGTGATGGAGACATAATCAAAATACAAAACCACCTGGACAGTAAGTATACAGCACTTCTCTTGGCGCCTGCTACGATCTCCCGCAGATAACCCTTCTCGTTCTCGCATTGACATTACTGCCAAAACAGTAATCGTGTGGGCGGAGTTAGGCATGGGCCTCATTTGAATAGAATCGAATAGAACAATGATGAGTCCGAACAACAAGCTCTTTTTAATTATAAACACGAACTGCTTTGGGATATTTATATGTATGTATATATATATATATATATATATATATATATATATATATATATATATATATATATATATATATATAAACTCACATAAAAATAAATTTAATATGTGAGATGGAACACAGTGAAAACGCAACACAATTTGATGCAAAGTACAACCCAATATACTTTATGTAATTGATAAAATGACCCAAGAGAAAATCATTACATTTTTAAGAAATTGAATATGTGTTCATGAATTCTCTTCTCAAAGTTATTGAATACTAAAATCAAATTTCACAATAGATAACAAATACCAAACAAATTTTCAAAATTGACATTGCAATGAAATCTTTTCCTCGCTAAGTTCATTACCATCGTATCAAGATCAAATGCATAATTTTATCTCCGTAATACCAGAATTTAACAGGTGCGTGGTATCACGCCTTCTACACCGACCCACACATCTATCTAGATCCTTTATAACGCCTGCCGTTCCGATATCACCTGTTATTCGATCTCGTGGATCTCATCTCGCTCTACAGACAACAAGATATGTCGCTACTAATCCACGATTTGCACAATTCGGGCCAGGGTTCTCCATCTGCTACAGCCGGGTAGATCGGCACCTCGTGTGGCAACAACACTAGATTGAAAGCACAACACTGTATTCAGGTCTTTGATGTATTTGATAGGTCACGGGTAAAAGACAGCTGACAGATAAACGTCATATATCAGACGTCTCGACGTAGATAACGACGTCGAGCGTCGTATCTAATGAGTTCCGTGTGGAAATAAGAGGAAAATGATGTTTTGAAATTGTTAACCTGAATGAGTGAGTGTCAATCTTTGGGAAACACCTCATCCCGCGAGCACTTTCACTGTTTAGTGACGTCACTTAGGTTCCAATGTACTCGCTATAGTGGAGCCTGTTTGTTGTAGACAGCGGTAACGCGATGTGTGACTCACAAGGTGTATATTTATACACAGTTGTGATACTGCATGGCTTGAATCAATTATCTCAGGTGATTTAAAGTTTGAAATGTATTATAATGAGAGCTTAGATGATGTACTAAATCATTAATATGGCTCCGTCAAGTCGGACGTATATATGATATATACCTTGGATGAATGACAAAGTGTTAACTTTTACACATATGCTTGTAATTTCTCCCTTTCTCTTGATAAATGCAATAACGTACGTCTGACTAATTTAGATAATTTTAATGACATATGTCATGATGTCAATTTGAATGTCAATTTAATTAATAAGACTGTAAAAAAATTATGGAGTGGCACCGTTAATCTCATATAGGCTTTATTATTTATATAATCACCACCTGTCAAAATATTAGGCTCTGGTTAAGGAGTTTTGAATATAATGAATATTTATTTTGTTTTTTAATGCAATTGTATGATTCTATACTCGGGTCTTTTAGAAGAACACCGTCTAACAAATTCCCAATTTTAATCATTCCGGTATAATTGTAGGGAAAACTCACTGTTATTTGAACCATTACCGACTTTGAAAAACGTAATTGTGTATCTGATGGTAAAATCTCGTCCTGAAAAATCATTGACCCTCAAATTAACACATATACATTCCTGTGACATTTGTATTTGTATTGTTGACAGACGACCTTCTTTTCGCGAGTATGCAAGTGAAGCAATTTAATTTTTAGAGATCACTATAAATTCAGTTCTCACAGATTGATTTTAACGTACGGGTGTTTCGACTGCACAATCATTGTGTGAATCTACACAGTTTCACGGTGGAAGGTATTTAATCAGAGCTGACATCTCTCGCAGCTGATTCAGTCAGTACAATCAATTAGAATACATGAATAGTAATACAACAACTCGCACAGTAGCCTATTTATTGTTCCTAGTAAAACAAAACTGGACATCCCTGTACTAAATATTATTACACAATGAATAAGTGTTGACGCAATATCTATTGATGTTTGACTTTTTAACTTAAGGACATACAAAGCTTATCTCGAATCTTCAAAGGCACCGATATATTTACTGAGGTAAAAAAAATATCTCTCCAATCACAATGGTAACTACTATACCTTCAGGTACTGAGAACAATAATTGAATTGTCATTCTATGTGGGTGGTTTCATGTATGTTGCTGTTGCTTTACGACCCCACTACTAGCTAGGTTATACGGGGGTACGAATGAGCGGGTGATAATGAAACGATGGCGTGATGATAGGTGAAAGAACGTTCACAAAAACTCATGCCTTATGCGGGACTGGAACCCACGCCCAACCTGACTTCAGTTTCTACCGCTAGCCTTAGTTGACTGAGCCACGGGGGCGGTTCCATTAACATATGTTATGTTCGTTGGTTTTTCAATGTGTTGGTTTTTTACATGTAACATGATTATGGAACGAATTTGTTTTTATATCAACATCGAAAATTTGACGAAAAGTCATTTTCCCAACCAAGACTGAGAAGGACAAGGTCGGACAGTTTGAACCACAAGGAAAATAACTCACCATAATTCTCATTTATAATAAACTGGAAATAGTAAATTAATAACTTTCAAAATGAGAAAAAATTAACCCATTCTTGTTGAGGAAAATAAATCAGAAATAGATCTTCTGTCTCTTTCTCGTCTTCTCTTTTTATTCTATTCTTATTTGTTTATCATCTTCCAAATTTTCCTATTCAATAATGGAAGGTGATGACGAAATTATCGTGGGTCATTATTTCCTTTTTATTATTCGTTGAATGACTCCTTGTTAACACCTTCATGCTTTGCACAATGATTACGTGATAAAAATATGAAACTATATAATTAAATATTTTCGTATATAATTGTATCGCGTTTTTCTATAACTTTTTTTTACCTTCGTTTGTAACAGCTATCAGAGGATACATCATTCTGATATAACTTTAATCTGAACTGCAATAGTCATAATAATCAAGTATATGCGCCTCCATTTACTTACATCAGGTCAACGTATGTAATTTAAACTTCTAACTGAGCTATAAATCGAACCTTGTATATCATTATCAATAATACAAGCTATGATTTCCCTCACGATTTCTTTGTAGACTTGTCATTTTATATGAAATATATCATATATTTTCTTATGCTTTGTATACCATCCATTACAGCCTATTTCATACAATAAATACAGACCATATGTTCAAATAGTGCATTTATTATGCAACTCTACTATATAGCTATTAAAATAGTTGTGAATGGAACTTATTCGCCACATGGTCAAATATATTAGCTCACATTTAAACTTGAAACAATGTGAAAATAATTATAATGTCTATAAATACCATTATAATTACCATTACCAGTTCACCGCTTTTTGACTGTGAGGCCAATTTTTAACCAAGTAGTAAAATTCGTTCTGTGATTGGTTTCGAGGGTATTACAAGTAATGCATTAATTATAGATATTTTCGACGATGATTTACGTTTAATATCTGAAAAAAATTACGTGAAGTCAGAAAGACACCTGTTGGAGTCTAGATGTTGGCATGCATTTTGTAATCCTCAACCCATCCTTCCTTCGTTTCGTTTTATCACTCGCTCATTCATATCCACACATAACCTGTACAATAGTTTGTGAGGTGGTTGAAATCATTTGAAAAAATATATATTTATACTCCGTTTCCAATCCATACATATCCAATTGTGAGTAACTGAATCAGGCACATTTCAATCAACGGATTAATTGGCTGCAAAACCTAGAACATCTACAAGTTCAAGAGTTTGAATATTGAAATACCTACAAATTATAACAGTGAGTAAGGGTATAGCAATGATACATGCATGGGGGATATAGGGATAACAAGTAACCCCAATAAGTTGTAGGTCTATATCATATCTAGATGAATATTTTTTTCTCCATTATCATTGAACAAGATTTTTGCCGTACTTTTATTGGCGTATATATATTATAATATATATATATATATATATATATATATATATATATATATATACATATATGTATAAACTCACGTTTCAAAATGTTTTTAAAATAATATGAATTGTTTCCGAAATATTATTATTGTGTATGAGTAAACTTTCGCAGATATGAATGTTTTAATTGCCTCATTAATTCGACTCCTGAAAGTGATTTCGAAAGTGACGTCGAATTAATTCCTGACAAATTAGAAGATCTATATATGTGGACCCATGTAGCAAGCAAGTAGAATGTGTTGCTTCATCGAAAATGGGTGAACAAATTAATTGAACATTCAACATTTATAATCGCGCTTATATCAATTATACAGCAATTCAAATTATTTCAACTGGAGTTTTTTTGTGCAGCCTTTTTTGAGAAATCAGTTTCAGAATCCGTTTGACCTTTGCTCTGCACTGGTTACTCATTCTCTAGATCTTCGGAGATGAACAAGACGATACAAAAACGAATGAAAAACAAAAAGAGTGTTACATTTTCGAAAGATGATTACACATTTTACATATTACACATTGAAGATAGCTCTAGGAGAAAGCTGTTGTTAAAATATCATCTACCGATGATATTATTGTTTTTAAAACACAAATATCAATACCCTACACGGATTAAATGATATATTTTAATCAGGGCCTATAGCGAAAGATAATTCCATATTATTTGCATGTCTTAAAAAAACAGTATTTGAAACTTTTTTTCTCATTAATTATTGCTTTCGTTGATGCCGTTGTGCTTCGGTGTTATTAATATATATATATATATATATATATATATATATATATATATATATATATATATATATATATATATATATATATATATATATATATATATGTGTGTGTGTGTGTGTGTGTGTGTGTGTGTGTGTGTGTGTGTGTGTGTATAATAAAATAATTGAATAATTATAATTGAATAATCTCCCTCACAGTAAATTCGTACAAAACTGTATACTATACTGTATACCCATCCAAGCTGAAATATTTCATTTTTTTTTCAGCTAACATCATTACTTCATCAGTTATATTATCCTCTTTTCTTACTACCAAATGCAGGAATTACCAACGTGAAATAGCTTTAACTGCTAGATAATTGTGTGGTTATCACCATGTTCACCCATTCTATTTGTTTCACTATATTTCGGTATAAGGCCTCAGTATTACTTGGTCTAAGAGGAAAGTATGTTAGTTTATTGTTAAAGATGATACAGAAAATCAATATTCACAATTTAAAGTTTTCGTCTATGTAAGTCAAGGATACCGCCAAAGTCAAGCGCCATAATAGTGCAGACACTTAGACTGAAGATCTTTTTTCACCACAATCTCCTCAAATTATAATCAGCATAATAACGATTGTAATAAAAGGTTCTAGTACACTTATAACTGACCCTGACTCAGTTATAGCAAGGGTTCGATTTACCCTTTTATAGTCCGGACTTTTAATTAGCATATATTTTAATCGCCTCATTCTCTTGATTAGATGTTCATTAGGCATCGATGATTCGATATAGAATTAAATAGGCATTGGCTGTCTTGATTTATTGTTATAAAACATGTTTCACTTATAGGTCTGAAATTACGAATAAGGGAATGTCTCACCGACAGCGAAAAGTTGTTATCATCATGGCTAGAACTGTGCTATTTGTTTTCACCAATAATTCTATCGCTAATAATAAAAATGCTTATAATAGCAACTGACTTCAAATTTGATGTATTTACTGTATTTAATTATATTTTATTGATTGATGATATTTCTAAAATGAAAATTTAGTCTTCCCATTATGTAAAAATGATGTGAATGTAAAATAAATGTTGGAATATTAATGCCTTTCGATCGATTTGAGTTATTTTAAGGAAATTAGTTCTTGACATCCATTGTTTATATATATTCAAATTATGCATACAACGTCCGTACTCTAATTAATACTTCTCTAGCTTCATTAGGCCTAATTTCAAGAGTTAAAATATAGAGTTTTACAAGCACAACAGGCGTAGCACTTCAGGGTACACGTTTGCGGTCACATAAAATGGGCGATGAAGCTCCATAAATATAATTCTGAAAATAATACACTCACATTAGAAGTCCAAAAACTATGATATACCCACGCCATGCATAGTCTATGAAAAGGTAGTGGTCACATGTGCGTGGATTTTATTTGAATCAAATGTTTAATAAAACCATTTCATGTGACCGCAAGTGTACACGGCAATTTGTTTTACATCATTATTGTAACTTATCAGGAACAGTATACAATTCATTTCTAATCAGGCCTTCTTCTTTCTATTCTAGATGGACAATGTAAAGTGCATGTGAACTACTAAACTGTCTCGTGTCGATTTTAATTTCCAACCCCAACGGAATAGACGTAAAATTAAATACTAATATATTGATTCAATTCATGAATCACTGATCTATAAGTATTTGAATAAATATTATAATATTATGAGTTTCACATAGGCCCTAATTAAATTTTAAGAAACAGTATTTAATTATAGGTCTGGTAGTGTGGTTCTATTTTGATGCGAAACATGTAAAAAAAAGGCACATGTAATATTTGATATATTTAAAGAAATATTATTTTCACGAAAGATGACTAAAGAGTGAAGACTAGATTTTGCTAAAAAAAATGTAATGTAATTATGTTTTTTAATTCTGAGCAAACAATCATTGTTTTATTAGATACGTTTTTTTCAAATATATCTATCAAGGATCATGATGCCTCCGTGTTAATAACAACTTCGTAATAAACACAACTTATAATTGAGGAAATAAAATTAATAACGACAGCCTATAGTTTTCCGCCTACTTAGAAAACAGTGGTAAAACTATTTATATATGATAATATACTAACCATCATTAAGATTCAGTATACATAAATTCTTGTAATACGATCTATATAAACTTAAAACAATAAATAGAATATGAATGTTGTTAAAAAAAGCTCGTTTTATAAAGCCGCGGGGTATTTGAGATGTCTATAGTGTTGTATTCCAATGGCCTAGTTTGACTATAACCAAATTTGGAAGTAAATACGCAATCGACAACCTTGGCTGTGTTGTTCAGCAACTAGGCCGTCCTCACATCATGTGTAACCCCTACCGCAGACGGAGTAATGCACACTTCTATGTATCTATATTCATTTAATCTCGATTTAATTTCAACGGATGTGTACTGTGCATAGATATAGGTACATTAGGAGAGGGGATATTAATGCGTGCAAAAAAGTGCATCCTCGTTCATTTACATACGCATTTCATTGAGAGTTTTTTTTTAACATTTGTAACGTTTGAACGTAAATTAGACTGAATGGTGGTTATAAATAGATGTCATTGTGCTATACGAATGTTTTTAAGTATTTTTAGATCATGAAGATATTTCTCATAATTACCAGATAAGAAAATGTTTCCGTATTAAAATGCTTTAAAATTCGAACGTATAGAAAGGCGAGTTGGTGGAAATCAGTAAATTAATTGCTGGTATTCGGTGATATATTAAAATGAGCTGGAGATGTGCAGATGAAATGAATAACTACAAAGTACTGAGAATGTAATTGCAATCTTTGCTACGTTTGAAGGCTACTAATCTAATATTTAATCCGTATGCCATTTGGTTTGCATTATTAACATCTGTGTTTTCTTGATCAAATATTATGAATCACAACCTTTCACAATACATCACCAAGAACTGATCAATAGACGAATACTATACTATGGTGAAGTCACCATGAAAACCATGGTGAAAAATTTCAATATATGATTAAAAAACCAAAGAACAAGGGATATATTTGGCATTTTTAAATAATAATCCGAGCAAATTTAGCGCCTTGACAAGTTAAAGCTAAAGTTAAATGAAAGATTCTTCAAATATTGTGTAAGTTCACGCCAAATCAAAGCATTTGAATATTGAAAGTTATTCTACCTCATATCACAATAATTTCAATTGGAAAATTCAAGATATAAAAATGCTGTTTCATTTCTCTAATACGAACGTGTGTTCAATATGAACTCAAATTATAATTGGAAATATAAAATAGTTGACCAACCATGTTGATTATAGTCATCAACTTATAATCACCGGCAATTACCAATTCATTCAATATCGTTTATTCTTGCATAAGAATCTAAAATCAAATTTCTCACAACATGAAAAAGTATTGAAGGGTGGCATTTAAGTGACAATTTGTTGATTTGATACTTGAAATTAGAATCGACAATTATTCACGCGGAATAATCACTTATTATGAAAATATCTCAATTAGGAAACATATTAAAATATGATTCAGCAAATACACAGAACATGAATAGGAGAATAATTTTCACAGATCTATGCTTACTTCTTATTCAGACTTATACTTATATAAAAAACAGAATTGAATGGATTCTGAACACGGAGTAATACTTTCAGCGTCAAACTATATTGAGTGACTTCTCAATAATATAGTGGAATAACTTTGGGAGAAATATATCTTGTAGCTATAAATATTGAAATCAAACCCATAGCAAACATTTGCATTAGTTACACGCTATAGTTAGCTATTACGATCCGTGAGTGGCAAAAATAGTTGGTGGGTGAGATGGGGCAGTAGGTGTCAAAATATATCTGGTTACGTAATATATTCATGAAAATACAATATATAATATAATATGCATATATATATATACATATATATATATATATATATATATATATATATATATATATATATGTGTGTATATCTACGGCCCAGATAACCAACTGCGTTGGGTCAGGGGGTGATTATCACCACAATCTCTAGGGCAGATTCAAATTGAAAACTCGGAGTCTGCCAGCTCCGAGTTATGAAGCAACTTCCTCCTCCTCTTCTTCACTCCTACTATCATCTTCCTCTTCTTCTCTTCCCATTAGTTCTCTCCACCGTTCTCTATTCTCCCACTATTTCTCTTCTTTCACGTAACTCCATTCCTCCCCTCGATTCACTATTCCAATCTCTACTCCCTTCTGCCATCTTTCTCTTAGTCGCCCGACTCTTCTTTTTATTATGCAATTGTCAACCATCTGAAACATTTTCTTCGGAATCCACTCGTCTTCCATACGCATGATATGTCCAAACCACCTAAGCCTTTCTCTTTCCATTTTAAAATTTCCCATTTTCCATTTTCCATTTTCCATTTTCCATTATATATATATATATATATATATATATATATATATATATATATATATATATATATATATATATATATATATATATATATATATATATATATATATATATAAATATATAATAATACAATATAAATGTAGCGCTACAATTACATATAATACACTGTACATTTCTTCATGTATTTTTATAAAATTTGGCTCAATAACATTTTTCGACAATTATCTGCACTCCTGGCATAATTTTTTACCTCACATTGCTTATGGTTTATCGTTCTATGATCAATTATATTCCTAGAGTCTTTGGGCACTTTTTGTCGTTTGACAAAAACGACATCGCTCACGCAATCCCAAGTAATCGTCTTAGCAAATCAATATGACAGAAAATGTCCAAAGGAATGCGTGTGCCAAAAAAACTGAATGTTTATTTTCTATTTTACTGTTGGCTCTAACCTACAGGTCGGATGGATTAACCGGTCTACGCACGACATCTGTAAACAGTTGGTTGAAAAAAGAATAAGAAACTTTGATACTCCTAAAACTGAGTTCAAAATACGATCCCTGAATTATTATTGGCAATTGAGTCTTATAGTCTAATCACTGCCCAAGTATAGAAAGGTTAGATGTCAGAATGTCCACCGGGCTAAATCTTGCCTAATAAAGTCGTTAATAATTGACAACATTCGTATTATTATACCCCCTTGACGTCACAAACCAAAACACCCAATCAAATGGACGTTTTACTATGAGAGATTTTCAAAATTGTCAAAACATTTTCAAAACAATGTATCTCAAAAAGCTGTATGTATCTAGGGAGCCGTTTTCTTAGATATACGCCCATCAATAGTTGTCAATTAACAAATGACACGAAGAGATTTTCTATCAAATAAGCCAAAGACCTTACTATATAACTTTTGTTTAAAATTAGCTATTTTCATTGAATTCAACAACAACTAGGAACAGAATGCGTTTCTGAATGGCAATATGACGACGAAATGTTACAAATAAACTGTCAACAATGTTACATTTGAAAAAATGTCATTGTTGAGATATGTACGTGCTATATTTTGTAACTTTTCACAAGGTTCACTGTTTACCACTGACAGCGTACCGCCAACTTTTTTTGTCGAATACTGTTTTTTTTTTGTCGAATAATGAGGAGGTTTTCTCATCCATGTTCAGCCCCCACAGACTTCTTATTTGCTGTAGACGATCCACGATTGAAAAAGGTTGCCTTCGGCTAATTAATATAAAAATGTATGTTAGAATATTAGTAATATAAAAGTGTATAGAAACGCTCTGCAGATTCGAACATTTATTACTTCTGATAGACGAAGTTGTATTTTAATCGTATACATCTCGCAGTTAAAAAGCATTCGCCCTCACAGAATAAAATAAAGCTATAAAAATATAACAATTATATTTTTGTTTGCTATGTCAGTATATACGCTCTCCTTCTTTCGTGGCTGCATGTATGAAATTCTATTGTCATAAAACGTATTTTCTGATTTTATTCAGTTCTCTCTGAATCTAGAACTACTTTGAACAACTATTTTTTTATAGTGGGTTTAACGATGGTCTGTAATTATAACTTAGATCTATTGGCGTCGTATGAGTGATTAATACGATGATGAGATGGTGAGATAAAGGTTTCTTGGGTAATTGAGAAGGATAGTGGGAAGGAAGCGGTCGTGGTCTATATTGTAGGAACATCCCAGAATTAGCCTACACTCATTTGAAAGGCAAATAAAGAGTAGACATTCACTGATTGTATTTCAGTCAGAATGTCATAATAATTGAAGAGCATAAAATTATCTTGGAGATGTGAACTTTTCATTCAATTACACTGTTTTTTTAAAACAGAAAAAATTGTAAAGATACATTTCTCGATTTGTGTCAGCACCGTGCACGCTCAAATACTATGGAATAGGAAGCCTCTGCTCATTCGACAAAAATAATGACAAAAATAATTTTCCTTCCATAGTCTTCACATCACCGCCAAAGATAGTAGTATTTTGTTCTACACTTTTGATTTTTCTTTATTTATCCGTTTTGTTTCGTTTCCATAACCAGACTTCTCAAGCCTGTGAGACCAGATACTGGTTCTAACAGTATTCGGCCTACAGTGAGTCTCCATTGCTCGTATATATACTCAACAGTCTATATAAGGGAACATAACGTCCTTTAGAATAAACCAGTAAACAATTACAAGTACTTTCTTTCTCACTGCCGTCTGCACAAAACGAACCTTTTACAACGCGCGTTTGATCGTCGACCCAGTATTTTGCAGTTCAATGCACGAAAGCAAAAGTGACTAGAAAAGTAACTAGATATTATCGGAATGAAATGTATGTGCATTACTTATTTGTGAATTCTCGAGAATCTAGATGTATAACTAATGTCAGAAACATTCAGAACAGTTGATTGAGGACATTTCCAAACTTGGATTTGTCCTCAGAAAAATGAACTGATGTAAGTTGTCATTGATGATTATAAATTACAACCAGCTGATGCATATGATCGACAGGAGCCTTATAAATCGAGGCCCCATGAATTTGATGATTTTATAAACTAGGAAAACGCGTTATGTGTTCACGCGTTGAATAGATGAGCTAGTAAGAATGAAATTGGATTCTTTCAAACGATTAGTCAGCAGAATCAAAACAAAATGTACAGGATTGATTGGAATTGAATGAGTATATTTTTGAATAGAAATTGCATCAGAAATATAATCTAAAATCGATTCGATAATATTGATGATATCTTATATAGGCTATATTATGCATTATGCATTATGAATTATATGTGGGCCTATGCATCATATTTTTTTCCAATCTGAGTTCGCAGGCGATTATAGTAAATGTAATATTAAATGTAACTAAAGTTTCTGATGATAATATGGCTTTTATATGAAAAGTACCAAGTAGCCTCATAAAATGAATTTTGAAATATTTTTTAGAGTATACTGTGTGACCCATGAACAGTTATAGGTTATTTGGTGGAACTAATGAGTAGGTGAACATTAAACTATGAGGTGATGATGAGTGAAAATACGTTTACAAAAACCCATGCCTTGAGCGAGACTCGAACTCACGCCCAACGATGACTTCATTTTATAAAATCCAAGATACAGCTGAACGAGAATTATTTGGAAAATTTCCTGCATACATTTCAAGTTACACTGAAATGAATTACACCAAATTCCAAATCAATCGTTTATAACATTGGAAAAATTAGAAATCCTATAAATTCCTTGTTTTTTACTCTCAAAGATGTATAAAGGAATTATTATAATGTCATTTTTCAAACACACATAGGCTTAGCTTCTATATTCATAGTTATGTGTTTCTCAGTTTCAATTTCAGAACAATCCAACTTGATTATATTTCATTTTATTTATTTCAACTCTTATCCAGAAATATGCTGATAATCTCATTGCTATCTCATTTCTCACTTTCAACAATGAAATTAGAGTAAATGCAAGGCTGTGACAATTACATTTTTTAAATAGCCATCGAGTTTAAAAGCCACTCGTTATCAATTTTATAGGACCACTTCAATGGTTAAATTCAGTTTTATCTCATTGTTATAATTACAGTTAGTTCTAGGCCTATATTTGTAGTGTATAGTTGCTTTATTTTTGCTGAAGAAGTGCGAAAAATGATTCAAAATTTACGTCTTGTTATAATTATAGCTATTACGATTGTTTACTTGTTTATCCGTTCTAAGGCTAGCCTTGCAGATGACTGTGTGGTATCACTTTCATTGTTGACAACAAAGGTTATCAGTTATGTAATCATTATTGTAATAATGGAAGTGACATCACTACCTTCTAGATCAAAGGTGTCACCCAGGAAGGATATAATTATATAGTGTATGATACAAAAAATATTAACACCAAAATATCGAGTTTCCTGAAAATAATGGTTCACTATTAAAACTGTTTGAATATGTTATTCACTTAAAGATTATTTTCGATGAAGGACCATGAAGGAGAAACTATAAATGCATACGCCATGTGGCTAATTAGTAATCAATTCGTTGTATGCTAAATTATATTTTCTATGAACATCGTTTGGAATATATTTGGAAATTTCAACAAATATTTACAATGAGGGTTTCAGACATTTTTTTGAAAAAGTGATTTTAAACCACATTTGTATATCTGATGAGAACAATAACACATGACGATACAGCTTATACCAGAAAAGAATCACATACGGAGAGTCGTCGACAGAAATAATAAAATATGTTACTGCTATAGGATTCTAATTAGCGAAATATCAGTATTTTGGTTATAACTTTTTAACGGTATTGAGATCAGAATCATAGTACGAGAGAAACAGATAAGTTATTTGTAATACTTGCAAGATGGTATAAAGTATAATTATTCAAATCATATCGCATTCATTCAAATTGTCCATATCATGAAACTAAAAAAAAGTTTATTTTTGACAATGCGATACAAATTGATAAGTTTTACTTATACAATCTTGGAAGTATGTGTTTCTTCCGTTCTAGAATTTTAATATAATAAAATCCGTTCTAAAGATATCACCGAGAAACTAATATTTCGCTAAATCAACTCTCATACTTGACTTTCCCATCTGCACCTCAACCAAACTAGAAATATCACGTAATCTAAAATAAGGTTTCATTTACACATAATAATCAAACAATCGAAGTGCAAAGTTCAGATGTAGTATTATAATGCTCGATGACTCGTACATGCAGTATCTGGCTCAGTCTACCGACAATACACCTACTCAGAAGTGACGCAACAGCGCAATAAATGGTTTCAAGCCTTATGAGGAATCTTACACGCTGCATCCTTCCCAATAGGCCCCAGGTCGCAATCGATTGAATGCCATTACCAAGCAAAATACGTAATAACATTTCAATTCATCATGTGGGACGATACGGTTCAATCTGTATTTTTTTAGTTCAATTAATTAAATACTTATTAATTAATTTGTTAGCGATGATATTTTATATGTATTCCAATTATGGTATTGTTTATATGTGTGATATATCATTAGATAGATGATGTAGGATTCAACTGAAAAACTAACAATTGTAATAGAATATAATTCATATCAATATTGTTGTTGTAGTAATTCTTTGTAAGAAAATTTCAGAATAACACATTGATTTATTCGTTATATATTCAAGATGATAAAAGAGCTAACCTAGGAACAGATGACTGATGACGAATGTGAAGAATACTCGTTAGTGCCTTTAGAAAGGAGACCCGTATTATCGAGATTTGAGACTGCAGTTTGTAAAAATGATTAAATTAGTTCTATCAATTAATAATTATAGTCCATACTTGTATCCAAGACAGAAGGACGTCTAGAAATATCGATCACATCGGTTGTAGATAGCTATAATTGGTTTTCAATTAGGATAGTGCATTTTCAGGACGACATCGAAGATTAAATATAATCTTTCAAATCTTTCAAAACCCTTGAATAACTAACTGCAATGCATGTCTCCAAAATCACTGATGTTTCTACAATTGTTATGGTAGTGCAATATGACAATTATATAATAGAAAATTTTATAGAGAGAAAGAGAGAGAAAGAAAGAGAGAGAAAGAGAGAGAAAGAGAGAGAGAAAGAGAGAGAGAGAGAGAGAGAGAGAGAGAGAGTGAGAGAGAGAGAGAGAGAGTGAGAGAGAGAGAGAAAAGGAAATAGAGAAGGCTGAATTATACATATCAAATTATTTAAGTGGGAATAAAGTTTGATAAAATCATTAGTTGTTGTTATTAGTGCCCTTGGCCATTGCGTCCTCAACGAAAATCTATTTCCATCATCAGAAACGCCCGAAAACGAATTGAAATAATAA
Organism: Brachyptera putata; assembly: GCA_907164805.1. Lineage (NCBI taxonomy): Eukaryota > Metazoa > Arthropoda > Insecta > Plecoptera > Taeniopterygidae > Brachyptera > Brachyptera putata. Next base: position 10,101,076 of record OU015465.1, read on the forward strand.
TACGGACAAAATTGACCAGACATACCTATTCAGTTAGACACTATTGGACCATAATAACTTCATTATAATATCATTACCTCCTTCACACTAACATAAATTATATGTTATTATACATATCTTAAATTTAAACATCTTAACTTTTTAAAGTTCCAATTAAGTATTTTTGTCTCACGGTAGTCACATATGGACATACATACGGACTATGAAGCACAACATTTTCCTAATCGTATTTTTTTTAATTTTATTCTGCTTAACGACCCCACCAACAGCCAAGTTATACAGGAGTACGAATGAGCGGGTGATTATGTGACCATGGAGTTGTACCGATGAAGTGATGATAGGTGAAAAGACGTTCACAAAAACTCATGCCTTATGAGGGACACAAACACAAGCCCGATCTGACTTCAGTTTCTAAAGCAGAGTGATAGCTGACTGAGCCACGGGGGCGGCTATATATATATTTTTTGTGAACTTCATACGTTGTAGCTTTACAGTCACACTATGTATAATATATTGCAATTTCTGTCGGGTTGTATTCGTTTTCAGTATTTAGATCGGTTTGATATATTTTGATACTCCGATCAATTCGATATCGAATTGGAATATTCGATCAATCGATATCGGAATAATGGTTGATATTGATTAAAAATTGCAAATAACCATAAAATGAGAAGTAATCAAGTGATAAAACCCTAAAAAGAATGGAATTAAAAAAAAAAACATACTTATTGTTGTCGTTACCCCTGGGTCAGTCCGCCCCAGTTTTATTTGACCAAAATTTGAAACTTACTGTCATAACAAAGCATTTGGTAGATATTCCTGACCACTTGAGCGCTTTTTGGAAGAAGTAGAATAATGATTATTCAAAAGCATACCTTCAGAATAATTGCATAGTTATACTTACTGGCTGTATTCGAGTGAAACCGGGATATTGTGACATGCCTTTTCAATATATTTATGTTGAATAATATGATATATGGTGATAATAATTTCTTGAGTTGAAACGATGCATGCTAAAATATCATGATTAACTCCATAGATTAACCGTTTGATAACCGTGTCCTGAATACCATTTGGTACTATTTATTCTACTGGTAATTAGGGAGGTAATATTCTCAATATTAATTGACTGAAGCGACGAACATTTTTCATGCTGTGTGAATTATGATTGATAGACTTTAATCTAAAAATTAAAATAATTTAATTATGTTACGACAAAGTTCAATAACACGACATAAAATTTCACTAAATATTAATTAGCGGATTAGGCAATTGGCGGATGTTATTTCCTTGATTACAACAATGTTAATTCTTCATACCTTAATTACTAATTTGCTTAGTTTTTTTTTTTTTTGATAAAATAGGGTTTTAGTTAGAATAGTTTTGAGAATGAACAATTTATGCTGATTGATAAAAGTCGAAGCGTCAACACACAATTCATCTTTATTAACAAGCAGCCCTCATTATGCAACACCTAAATTATATAATCACTTGCCTACATTCTTAAAACAATTATCAGGTCCAGCTTTTAAATATAAATTGAAAGCATTTTCAATCTATAAATGTTATTATACTCTGAACGCTTTTTTCAGAAACCATTCCAAATTAGATTAAGAAACCAGAATTTCAGATTTCCTAATTTTAGACCAGATTTAGATTTAGAATTCCAATTTACAAACCATTATTCAGAACATTTCAATAGAAATTCATTTTAATTATATTCTACTAATTGATCATGACAATGTCCAATATTTTACTGGTAAAATCGAATAAGTGGCAATAAAGCATGTTATAATTATTATTATAATTATTATGCCGAAAGAAGAAGTCAACAGTCGTGAATAAATAAAGTATATTATGATCAATCAAACATTTCTATCAAACGAGTCCACGGACGACTTCTTTTATTATCATCGAATAGCATGAGTCAGAAGTCAATGAGTGACACATTTTATGTCATAATTCAATAAAGATTATACACTGTGGAAATCTCGTTATAACCACTAACTGCTCTTAATCAAACTAAGACTATAGGCCTACTCTCGAGCGATGTCCAAGTTAACTTTATACAACGGTGTTTCAGGTAGAAGGCTAATAATTATTAATCGATGCCGTAATTATCTTTATTCATATTTTATTGATCGATATTTTATATATTCACTAATTGATAATTGTACATCAATTGGTAATTATCTGACAACGGGAAACTTTCTGACTCTAGGTCACATTATTGATTTAAATTATTCGACAGAGGGAAACCACGACGACAGAGAGCAAACCACGAAAAACTTCGTCGGGATGGTCGACCATGGTGGGAATTGAAACCGGGTCTCCTGGATGACCGCGTTCAGTGTGCTAGCCACTCGACCATCTGTGCAAATTGTATTGATTATTAATTCTAATCAATATATCAATTTGTATACCTTCCGAATTGGAATTATCAAATACGACAGGAATAGACAGATTTAAAAGCCAAATTTGGGGATATCTTGATGAAAATGTAATTTACTGTAATTTCTACATTTGCAGAACACTATTTCTTATTTGATCTGTATTGTATACATATCTTGATAAATGTCTGAAAGAACTATTGAGAGTGAAACAATTGCAATAATATGTTTGTCTACATTATTTTTGTATTATTTTCCGTTCACAAGCCTGTTGCATATGGTGGATACATATTTCGTGACCTAGGAAAACGCTGTATCCTACATATCACGTACTGTGTGAGATGAGTGTCAATTTTTTTCTCGAAAACGTTCAAGTGGATAATTTGCAACTTTCCGATTAGGTGAACAGCAATAGTAATTATAAAATTAATTCGGTAAATTTTTCATTCTTTGAGATTTTTATGAAAAAATTACATAAGTTTACTCTCTGTTTATTGCTCATTTTCTCGAAGTATAATACCTATCTCGAATCTCGATATGTATGTATAGTGTATGTATATGCATTATTATGTATGTATGTGATATGTATGTAGTTTCTATGTAATAAGCTAATATATGATCCTAGCTTGACAGAAGTTTGTTTGTATCTATTGTTGATAGTTTGTTGATCAAATATCTAGATGGCTGTGAATCATAAATTTTGGGTGATCACAAGCTCGAGGACCATGGTGAACACCAGAAAACAACCAAATTAAGCATCTTAATTAGAAGATGCGTATTATAACACTATATAGAGACCTATTAGCTCATAGCTGTAGTATTGACCAGGTCTCTATACTCCATTCACCCTTATGTTTAGACTGAAAATCTTACTTAGATATTACTGAATCCAGCAATAGAGACTAATGTTTACAGAGAGTTTGCTAGAATGTGAATGTAAAATTGCCAGTCTTGACGTACGATTGAATAGAATATAGATAGCACTATTACAACAATGATTGTCTCTTGATGAGTATTATTGTCTCGAATAAAATGACACTATACACAGTGTCATCTAGCGACAAGGTTGACCTTACAGCAGATAGACTATAGGTGGTACAAGTATTGAATTTAAGATACCAAGATTTAGTAAATGACAGATGACAGTCAACAGTAGACTGAGAGTGTAGCTGTCGGTGTACAGTATACTCCCTTCCTGTGCAGACAAAATAAATGACTTTTTGAAATGCTTATGAACATAAATATCTACGTAGTGAACAATCAACTGCACATAATTCCACACACAAGTTCAGATTACTGCAAGCCCTATTCGCAAATAGAGCCGAAATAGAATATAAAAATAATAAAATATGATTTATAAATTGTAACGAAGATGTACTGAAGGTTTATGAGCAACATACCCTGGGTACATCTTAGTTGTAATCTTGACAGCCATCGTTATTGTTGCACAATTAACCTAATCATAGTCCTAATCAGTTGCATTTATAGGTTGAATTTTTTTATCCACTTCGAAACTTGATACAAAATCATTGTTCCCCTATGATTACTACATGGATGAAAGTAGGATCGTTTCGACGGAGAACCACAAGGGCGATATCTTACCATTCCATCCGTTGTAATTATTTTAAATAAAAAACAATGAACTTCGACACCAAGACTGCGCAGTCTCTGTGACCAAACTTTGTCGTCATAATTCATGGGTCAAATTAGTTATTAGTCAAACTAATTAGGTTAAATTGAATGGATTGAAATAATAACTTGACTTAATTTAATTTCAAAACAAACTAAAACTAACCTAATCCAACCTAAAGCTCATCAATAAAATAATGTACAACATAGAGGTGGTCGCTTGTCAATAGCCACTTCGTCAATATTACTTATCAAAGAAGTAACATATACCAACAATTATTTCTACGAACAATACGTGCCTTATGTTCGTTTCACCCGCCTATTTACTTTGCGTGGACTTCCTATCCAAAAATCCTTCGCATGTATATACTAATTAGCGTATACTCTTCAATGTCACAAATCATCTGCTAGACCATTCATTCTAGCAAATAATCTCGCATGGGTATAGCACGCGGGTTAGGTAAAAGGCAAGAACACCACCGTGTTGCCGGGATGGGTGCTAGTTTTGGTCCGATCAACATCCTACGTCCGTGTCGCGTTACACCTACAGAGGACTTGTATGCCCACAGTTGACCTACCAAGGCTGAATAATACCCCGTACCTACATTGTCAAGTGCACTAAATATTGTCCATCCTTTTCATTGTCAAGATTCTTTCAAAAATAGTGCTGAAATACCCCACATATGGGGGTATGAATGAGCAGGTGGTAATGAAACGAAATGAAGCTAAAAGTGATAGGGTATCTACAAAAACTTATACTTACAGTGGGATTCGAACCCGCGCCCGTCTGGCTTCGTATTTCAAGGTCAAGATTTCCACTGTCTTTGTACCAGTCTAGTTCAGTCAATACGAAAGTATTGAACTATATAAGACAGATCTTGGGTGTGGTAACTATACTGTTAATATAGGGATGGACGATAGTCACGTTTTTCTTGTTATGCCACCATCTGGGATATGAACCCGGGATCAAGCTAGATATTATGGCGGGTTCGAGGGTGGGACTAGGATCTATCAAGCTGTCATCATTTCGTGTGGAAGAGAAAATTTATTCTGTAGGATAGTTTTCGTTTTCGTTTCTGTCAACTTCAATAATAATTGTTTATAATCGAATTATTATTGCGCCAATACTATAGCTGTCATTTCATGTGTAGGTGCAGTCCTGATAATACATTACATAATTCGGTTTCCTGCTGAGAAAAAGCTATATACATTTATGAAAAGAAAAAAATATTCATACCTACACAATATGTAAATATAATAATCAATATATTTCTGACAAACTGTGTAGTTGGCGTCGGATGAAATGTAATGAAGAAGCGCAATCAATACCAAATTAGGATAATGATTAATGTTAGGTAATAATAACATGTTGATTGAGAAATAGTTATTTCTCGGCCAGGCCTAAACTGCGCGTCGATATTGATTCGGTACAGAACATGGATGGATATGAATAGATATTGTCTCGTCAGAACCTTAGGTTTCCAAACCTTAAAACCGAAACTCAAATCGATGTATACGTCAATACAGACGTATACTAAACAAATTGAGTTTACATTCTTGATTGAATAAGCTTCTGTCAAGTAACAAAATTACTGATAATTGTTATCTTAACACTAGAGCGAACTGATGGTTTATCAAAGATTATGATTGGTTAGTATCAATTGGTAGACATTGTTGTCCGTATTTTTTTAACAATGATTGCTGTAAATTGTTACAACTGATGAAGAAGATATTAAAGAAGCTCTTGTCAGACTCAGAAGTGCATAATTGTTATTTTCTACTTTCTTAAAATAATTATCATTGATTGTACAATAATTACATTAAAACTCAGTTTGTTATCGTACTAGTTGTTCGAATTGATTAATTAAATCAGGTAATTTACGTTAATTAAATCATTAATCAGACCACGTGATGATGCTGAGAGACATTAATTGCAAGTTGGTATAACTCGCACAATCACATCGTACAATCACAGTTCCGGGAAAATATAATTCTGTGTACCAAATTATTCTGACAGTGAAATGTGAAAATATATCATTTTTCTCTTCAAAACTGCTGAACCGATTTATGCAAAACTTTTTAATAATGACCGTGCATCAATCTTGTGCTCAAATTCTGTAAAAATTCGAAAATATTTGTAGAAAATATTTTCCAAATTTTCACCCACCAGTTATTCGTGTGGGAATGTACAAAATTTCGGAATAGTTCTCCTCAAAAGTAGTCATCCCGATTGCACCTCAGAACTGTGCAGTATCGAATTGTATGACGTCATATATGGCCACCAATCGACATTTATGGTCTCATTTGACCTGTTGAGTGCAAAGAAAGTATTTTCAAGAACAGTAAAAATAAGTCTCCAGTCGCTCATCCGATTATTTTTCCAAAAATGTTATCTTCAATAGCAATTGCTATAAAAGCGATGAAATTTAAATGTGCTTCAATTCATGTTTCTCTAGTATATCTTGATGTTTCAATACATTTGATGTTGTTTGATCATGTTTTTGAAAAGGCGACAAAGCGCTATAAATGTCTGATTCTGCTATTTTTCAACGTATTTGCGATATAAAAGTTTATATTCAGAATAGAAACATTATATACGCTATTTTCTGAAAAATTATATCAATTGAAATACAAAAGGATGAAGTTGGTTGGGAATTTCGAAAACCAAAAAGCAGCTGAAAATGCAGGCGCCAGATGAGGCATAGATATAACCAAGTGGTGCACGCCATTTTTATGAAAATATTGATTGATGTGTTTCTCTTGTATGCAAATGTACGTTACATAATGATTTTATCAGTACGATCCTGTTGTTACGCTACAAAACGTTGTTGCACTACAAAAAGTGACGTTTCAAAATAATAGATGCACCAAAGTGCTATTTTTCAAATTGAAAATGCTATGAAAAGAAAAAATAGAAGCTATATTTACATGTCTCTAGTTATGACTATACCCACACAGACTTACACACACACACATCTGCAATTGTATTCTTCATTTGTATCCATTTGTGGCCTCAGTCCGAACAAGTTAAAAATAATAAAAATGTACAAGTCGAACTTCAAAAAAAAACATAACCTGAAAGTATTTGTCAATTACTGTACCTTGGAAAACATATTAGAGCGACTAACATGCAAAGTGAATTGTTTTTATTCTACTATCAAAAATCTCTTCTCACTATCCACATCATTTATACACTCAACACTCACGATTACATATTTTATGTACTCATATAATCTCATAAAATTACCCCATTGCTGGCAGGCAAATCCCGCAGTATCCGTTTGGTCGGAACGGTTTCGAGTCGAAATGGGAATATAATTGCTATAGTATGCCAAAAGATAGAGAAAGTCCCGTTTCCAGTCGAAATGGATTCAATCGCTACAAAAAGTAGTTACAGAATAGGGCTCCAGTGCTGGTAGGAGCCAGGTATTAATAAAATTAAATAAAACCAAATTGTGTGTACAACACTTTTATTCAAATTTTTCTCGTACATAATCCCAAACTCGTCTCCTCTTGCCATCTTTCTGTGTTCACATCATGTAAAATACTAATTGGATTATTAATAATTAATTAATACACCTGAGCCTGCTAGTTAGGCATAGATACCACGTAAGTATTAGAATCATAGGAACTCACGAAAAATGTCAATAAAACACAATTATTTATCACATATAGTTCAAATGAAGTACCGTGAGTACGTGGAAAATAATGGACCAAGCAAATGTTTTATACCTCTACCATCAACACGATATTATTATGTTAGTACATATCATGCTAGACTATTGCAATATATAATATATATTTGTGGCATTGATGGACGAGCGAAGTTAGACAGCTTTGATTTTCATGCTTTTACTTAAATATGACTTGACTGAAAGTAATATTAAATTGAATTACAAGTTAATTCTTACATAGTCTACTTATATACTTCTAACGTTATTCGATGCCTAAATGATTTTTGACCGAAATATACCATGTGCTTTACTGACATATTCTACGACAATGTTATCTGTTTATATGAAATGAGGGAATACATCCCACTATATTTTTTTTCATTGTTTTAGCTTCATTCACCCGATTATTGTAATTTGTGAATTGCATTATTAAATAATCTTTTGAATTGAGTTTATATTGTAGCCTTCAACTGACCAATCTTAAATAAGTAGGCCTATCCTCTGCACTTACTCCACATATCAATGTCAATTGACAAGAGTGCACAAAATTGCATAAATTAAAATACTATTGTTGTCAGTGCAAAACTTATAAAATAGAGGCCTATTGGTCTAAACCGACAATTATTGACACACACATACACACAATATATGTATTATGCGAAGTTGGTAAAAGATGACCAGAATACCAATGAATGTAATTAATTAATTAATAAGAATAATGGACGGTCCAAGGAGATTTCATGCGTGTTCTTTCTCCTTGGTGCAGACCAGATTAAGATAAATCCTATGTACAAAACCATCAAGATGTTATTATATTGTCCACTGCAAAGTAGGTAATAGGTAATAGATCGACGTAGAATAGGCAGAAGGTCGTAAACGGCATTTTATCATTTTCCCACTTTCATATTTTTTACGGTCAAAATACGCTGAATCGAAAGAGAAATACAGCGTATTTGACACCTTGATAACTTTCTTTAGATATCAACGTTATACCATGAGCGACCGTTTAAATGTTTTTTTTGGGGGGGGCGTAAGCGACATCTCCGTTCATTCGACTATCATTTTGCCTGTCAACATGGCGTAAGCGATATGGATAAAACATTTCCTAGCAAAGAGTGTAAGCGATATCTCGTTTCCAAATACACCAAAAGCCGCCATAAGTTGGCATAGAAATATTAAGTGGGGTTAATGTCTTTGGAACTTATGAAATGTTGAATATTATGCATAGGCCTACACAGAAAAATTCATGACAATTGATAAAAAATATACGACACAAGTTGTGTACCTCCTGAATAATTTGAAAAATGTTGCTTACGCCTTCTGCCTATTCTAAGTCAATATTATAAATTTATAATATTGATATTTGATATAATAGGTAGAAGGTACCTATGTTAGGTTTAAATATAATCGGTTAGTCGATATAGCACACCACCGGTTTTTCGCTTCATAATCAATACTCTGCATTCAAGATGGCTGCTAACGTTCCAGGTTTATACTCTGAACCGCCTTGTAATTCTTCACATTTATCTTCACATTGATATTATATTTAAATGAAAGCTGGTCAACTATCTAATACAAGAAACATTAATTAACTCACAAAGGTGACTCGAGTACATAATATGCATGGATTGTAATTTTTAAGTCACCACTCAATCTGTTGAATAAGTACTATTAGAACTCGTACTTACGGCGAAATGCAGAGTAAATCTTTTTAAAGCACACTCAAGCCTTTACTAGGCCTATATATATATATTCCCGTCTGAATTTCAATAGCAACGAGAACATATACTATACAATTTACTCGAAACAAAACCTATTCTAGGCAATTCTTGATAGTATTGCTGTTACATCTTGACAATGTACATGTACCCGTACATGTATATATACTTATTCAACAAAGTGAGACAGATCCAATAATTTTTCCCTTAAAATTACTTACTAGATGATTTGTTTTACACAAGGAATTATTCAATTAAATTATATTAGTTTACACAGCCAGGCGTTCTTCGGGAGGCAGGGCCACGGCAGCGGTGACGCGGACGGTTACGGGGGGAGCCGGTCCGGGAGCGGCGGCGGCCGGCTCGTTGGTCGTGGGCGACCCGGTGGCGCTGGCGTACGACGGTGGAGGCGTGGGGAACTTCTTCATGGCGAAGCGAGGATCGCCCATGGCGGTCTCGTAGTCGGGCAGGTCTGGCAGCAGGTTCTGGTTGTCTGGGTCGATGAAGTGGATCGTGCGCTGCGCGGCCACAAGGCGTAGGCTCAGGTATTTGTAGCAGCTCCACACGACGCCGATGAAGTAACCCTGGAAAATGGTGACATCAATACGTCTGTTTGTTTCTCCTGCACTATCTGAAAGTGCTAGTTCTTCAGTTCTTAAATTGTTGTGTTTGATTGTGGTGCTGCACTAAAGACACACTTTCTTGTTTGTTTGTCCGAGTTCACTTGAAGTAGTTCAGGTAGTTTAACACTAGCTACAAAGCTGGTGTGCAGCATAGTTCAGGGCAAGATGGCAGGCACCAAAATCAAGTTGTAGACGGACTCTATGTAGGCTTACAAGTTGTTGATGCTTAAATTCGTGTTGATGATAATGAAAAAATATATCATCGAATTTAGGTTGTCATTATTTAATATTAAATTTTCATCAATCACATTCCATGATATTTAATACCATCTCTTTCTCCATCAATGGGTTTCCTTTCATTTCAAATTTCGCGTTTAGGAACAGAAAAATCGTCACTTTTGTGTTTGTTTGTACCCTAACAATTAGGTATCATTTCCTACACAAAACCAATAACCACAAAATGACGCACTTCCTTCCTGCACCAGCCACACTTTAGTGAAGGCTGGTGCAAGACAAACAAACAGATCAAATGTGGCAAGCCTTATTTGCAACTACACCAGGGGTAAAAATTTGACCTGAAACTTGTGAGAGCAAATTTGCGAATCAATTTAAATTTGCGAATCAAATTTAAATTTGCAAAAATGGTCCTCCAGTAAAGACACAAGGTTTTCAACTTTATTCCCCGGTATTTTATATAATTAAACGAGTTTGTTTCAAACATTACGAAGAGAGTGAAGGGAGCGTGGAGGGAAGTTGCTACTCGAGGTTTTCTACAAAAAATTTGTGACAATTGTCAGTGATGAAAGTAATTCGTAATTGCAACGAAGTGTATGATGCAATCCTGCCTATTTTTCCTGGCTGTAATGAACGAGGATGTTGTTGTAGTTGTGCGTAATCTACATCGACCCAATCTTATCCCACCTTTGTTCATATACCATATGAACCCATCCTAACCAATCTGCACAAAACCACATAATTTAATCTGACCTATAACCATCAGTTCAAGATGCCACCCAATAGACTACATCAGGGTTGTTTTTAAATAGCCGCTACATACTATTTATATATATAAAGTGATAAATTAGTATTTATAAAACTACCACGGCAATAGGTCTAAAGGAAAGTTAAGTAAGCCATAATACAATAGGACTACACATCATCTGTACTGTCAAAACAATATCATACGTGAATGTTTCAATCAATGTTCCCAGTTAAATATAACCAATTGACATGAGAGATCATTAGGTCAATGAAATCAGCCTTGGCATTATGGCAGATTGATCGAAAGTTTACAGGGCACACTTGACATCTGATCAGCTGCAGTTTAGAAGCAAGTCCGTCTATGTACATACAGCAAACCGTAATGGTAGTGAGGTAGACTCTGATGAAATCGAGCAAGCTATTTTTTTTCTTTTTTTAAAATAACATCGAAACTTGATACAAAATCATTGTTCCCCTATTAAGGCTAAGGGTGAAAGTAGGATCGTTTGGACAGGGCACCACAAGGGCGACCTTACCACCCCACATTCTATTATGATGTATTTTATTATGATGAGCTTACTGAAGGCAAAATAATTCATTTCAATTATTCATTAACCCGTGGCGACATTTGAAAGTAGATCCCAAAAATTCACTACTGAAATTCCTTGCCAGTGGCTGAATGACCAGAATTTCCAATTTTTCCAATTTTCATTGAACCATTTGAAAGACCTGAAAAGTAAATACTGTGGGCCTTCCTTTGAAGACCCTACCGTTGCCTCAAGTTCAATTTACAAATTTCCAAGTTTGTTCCATTGTTAGCTTACGCTTGAGAAAAAACTTATTCCACAATAAATTGGAAACCTGACTGATTTATTGCATTATAGGAGTCCTTGGCTTAAATGGTGAAACCTCAGACTGGGAGAGAAAACCATCCATACACGAAAGGATGCATTCAGAAAATGTAGCGTTGGTTATCGGGATGACGAAATAAACAATAGAAGCAGGAAAACGATGGATTCGGGAATGACGTATCCAGATTTCACTAGACCTATGTAGATTTTACAATACCGGGACCAGCCAATTATAAGTTTCAGAATAGAATCTACAGCTACATTCTTTGTTTTCACAGACATACCTAGGTAGTAGGTACATCGATTTTATTTATACATTTTTCTTTATAATCACATAGCAAACTAGGCTCAGTCCCAATACATTTTTAGTATCAAGAATTTACACTCACCTTGACCATCATGGCAACCATGAAGCCGACCAATACGAGCAGAGATAAGCACTGAGGGTTCATGCGGAGCAGTTCTTCTTGGAATGGCATGTGGTTGTTCCTCGCCACAATACGATGCACATCGGGCAAGTAACATAAGTATCCCAAGGCAGTTAAACTATGACAAAGGTAGAGAAGACAAAAGGCCAGATAAGTATTGGTGACAGATGAAAGATAATATAGACCTACCTACGAGTCGGGGCTGTTTTAAAACATGTAGATTAACTTTAACCAAGGAACCAATTCACTAATCAGAATAGTTTTTTTTATTATCAACATCAAAATCTTGATATGAAACCATTGTTTCCCAATTTGAGACAAAGGATGAACAAATAACAGTTTGGAAGCGGCACCTCTCAGTTGCTTCAAGAATTCCGAGGTAGTATTGTCACCAAATATATAAACAATTATTAAGGTTGAAAGACTTGTAGATTGTATAGGTCAATCAGAATATGAATCAAAATATCACTGATATCCTGGTTGAGCTACACCATGAATCTTGGACTAGTACATCAAGATTTTATAAAACTGCACCTAAGGACGCTCTTCTAACCACTCATTTGATCAATTGAGCTAATGTTCACAGATATTTTAGGCAGTGACAGCTACAACAATAACATTATCTTAAATGTAAGTAGGTGTTACTTACTATCAAGTATCTAATGTACAATTGAGCAAAAGGAATGTATAACAGGGCCGGACAAACTATCAAATGAATGTAAATCATCCAGTTTCCAGCACTTGGGCCTAATCAAAAAGCTTTTTTATTAGGTCTATACTTTCTTTAATTGTAGCATACATTCAACTCGCTCTAATTCCGCGATTGGATACATAAGGCGCCAAAAATAACCAATTTTGAATACAAAAGGTTGAAATATCAACATTTTTGCATTGAAGTTCCGAGTAAAAACAATACAGTTTTATCGAACTATTATTTTGACACAGTAAAAGTTGAATGACCAACATTGAATTACCAAATTACCAATAGTTGACTTTGTATTTCATTCATTTATATTGGGTTTTCCGACACTCTGTGATAATGACCAAGATCTATTGGCATCGGTGAACGATGAATAAGACGATAGGAAGATGAGGTGATTGGTCATTTCATTAGATGTTTTTGGATAGTGTGAACCATCCCAGTATGAACCTAAACGACATAGGCTAACACGGAAAAACCTCATCAGGATGGTCGATCATGGCGGGAATCGAACCCCGGTCTCCTGAATGAAGGTTTAGCGTGCTAGTCACTGGTCCACCTGTCTCAGTGAGAGTTTATTTACTGTACCAACACAATTGAAGAACTAGGCCTACATAATTTGAATGTTCTGTTTCCTAGATACATTACCTTGAGATACAGAAGTCGAATACTTGTAGACAGAAGAATGGCATGAGGTATGCAGGCTTTCCTTTCACAGCCCCGTATACCATCAGCAGGGTGATTGCAAACGAACAGAACGTCACGACAACACCCAAATTAACGTCCTCTGTGAAAAGGAAAATAATCGTTGTTATAACTGTTATACTTTCACTGTTATGGACAGCACAGTTCCGCCAATTTGTTTTGCTGGACTACCATGCTATGGGTGTATATTTATGCAGCAAGTAGCTTAATCTCTGTGAATTTATTGTAAACTAATACTTTCAAATATAGTTAGTCGGATACACACTAGACTATGAAACCGATTTCATATTTGACGTTTGAGCAGATCACGTCCTTGAGTTTTTTCATAATTGTTAGACAAATTAGAGCAGAGGCAAAGTGAAATTATTGAAAATATTCAAAATGGTGTTGCCGAGAGTACAATAGGTCTACCCTCTGGAAAATGAAAATATTCAAGAACAAAGTGATTGAGAGTAAGACTTAAGTAATTGGAAATAGTGTAAGATAAATTTTTCCTAAAAATGTAAATTATTGGCTACCATGCTGGTAGCGGGGTCAACGAGAAACAATATCAATTGGCTAACAGTGAAGGGGTAGTTACACTAGTTTTAAATTCAAGTTCAACCTTTTGAATAAATTGCATTAGGCCTACAACTGAAATTTCTTGCAATACATGCAATTACAGAACCCAGGTAGGCCCTAGTCTAAAGTCAATTTACATCCGTTATAATTTATTCAAACTGGAAGTTTTCCTTATGCCTACACATAGGCCTGAACTATAACTGACACAGGTTTGATTCAGTACCCACAAATACAACTATCTCGAAAAATCTTGACGTATACTTACTTCGTCGGCCAAACATATCTCGTTGTCCGTGAGTGGAGTATTCTGTACGTCGACCGTATCCTTCGCCCATGGTGTGTTCAACATTGGGCGTTAGATGGGCCCCTAGAAACCCACCTTGGGGTCTACTTAGCCCTGGATCAACCTCACTGAGAGGTGTTGGTAAAATTGGGTCTTTATTACCGTCATCATCACGTACAAACTCAGGATGGCGAATAACCACAGCAATCACAGATAATGCCAAGACATGTAGCATCTAAGTAAAAAAAGAGAAACAAACTAGTTGATTACAAATGGAAGTAACCTACCTAGCATTACCGGTACAATGCACGTACCGTACATACTAGTGATGCCTTCGGGTAACAAATTAGGAACCGGGTACCCGCCGAAATTACCCGGGTATCACCCGGGTGATTTAAAAAACTATATAAAACTAAAAACTAAAAACTATATGACTACATATGCTTCTCAGTTCTCGGTAAAGAATAGTATTTGGCAAGGCAACTAAATAGCGGGTGTCGGGAGAGGAATTCAGTACACTGCACGTGTGACCGCAGATAACGGTAGGTGGTGCGACTAGATTTGACGAGCGCATTATGACAAGTTGAGGGAGGTCTGGGAAGGTAGGTGAAAAAACTTATGTAGAATGCGAAGTTGAATTTCTCTCGGTAGCTTGAGTGATTTAAAAAAGTTATTTTCTATATTATAGGTACTGGTTAGCACAATTATCCGGAACCTAGACGGGAAACCGGGTACCCGGGTAACAGAATATTACCCGGGCAATGCATTACCCGTACCCGACCCGGGTACCCGAAGGCATCACTAGTACATACCATCGATGTTAGGGGCCTATGCCAGTTTTTGAAATGTCTAGCTTTTCTAAAATTTAGTAGAGTAAGCATGTATACCAGTTTTGGTCACTCTTTCAATATTGCTCAAACTGTCACTTTCAGCTGTTGGAAATGAAGTGTTTTTTTAGAACAGCTTCCTTGATCCTACTCCACAACAAAAATATTGTGTAGCTGCGGATGGCTACATGGTTTTATATCGGTATTAACCCACAAAATGAGACTTTAAATGCGTACTGGTAGTCATTATAACAACATGGCAGCAAACCTGTAATTTTGGTCTCTCTAAAACAATTTCAAAACAGCAGAGCATCAGTGGTATTGTGTATGGGCATGTTCTTCAGCAGGCCGGAATTTGAAACAAGTTTTGCCCAAAACCAAAGCAAAAATTCTCCAGAGGCCGGAAACTAAAACAATACCGGTACTTTTATTTTTGCCAAATCATATTTACTATCATGTCTGAAAGCATCCAGACCAAATTTAACAGATCTATATGAAAATATGACATCAGCATTCGTTTTTGAAATATAAATGAACGGTCCCATCAATGATGCAAGCTAAACAGCTGTTCAATAAATTTTCAAGTTGACAGAAAAGTATACGCATGTGTAGCAGTTAAAAGGTTAAGGTGGCATCTGATTTTCACAAAAATAATAGATTTCAGAAGTTCAACGGTGTCACCCGTACCGTAGCTACATCTAGTTCACAAAGGAATCCGCTAAATGGCGACAGGCAAATGGTACCGTTGGCCTTGATTTCCCTCAAGCAACCACAAATGCAGCCCCTGTTATTAGGCCTAGTAGCCTATGGGAGTCGGTAAACCTTCTTTTTATCCTAATCATGAAATATATTATGATGAAATCTCTTGGTACCTCTACATCGTGCCTACACTAAACCGAAGCAACCTACTCCGTAACATCAAGGGGGGAATAGTAATAGCCTAGCAGGTGCACAGATTCGTGCCACGGAGCACTGGCAGCCATATTTTTCACAGGAATGTGGTAGGAACTGGACCTTCATTCTATAACAGCAAACAGAATGAAATTGCGACAAGAATGTCACAGCCCACACGATACTCCATGTTAAACTGTACTGAATCAATGGGCCAAAATAAAGATCGGGCACTTACATTTTGTTTCAGAGTTAGGCCCGTAAAATACCGGCCCAGAGCACTGTACGTGTGCCCACCGCGTGGCACTATACGTGCCACGGGATGTCATTCGTAAAGGGCTATTTTGCTACCATGGTAGGCCCACTTCCATCATTTTAACACCAGTCTCCTCATGCCAAACCATGTAGGTCTGGCGCCATGTCTGCGCCTTAGCTTAAGGTAGCTCAGCGGCCATTGAGTTTGTTAACTCAATGGCTAGGTCTAGTATTTCAAACCTAGCCCTCAAAACTTACGATATGCCATATTCCAAGGAAGATTGTTCCAGTTCTGACGTGACAGCAAAAACAACATTTCCAGTCATTCCGACGGTCCCCGAACTTGATTCTCATGACCTGCATGGGTCTGAGCTGCAAAGTATATCAATACACTGATGTAGTAGCAATTAAGTCTAGGCATGCACGCTATAACTGCATGTTTAAATAGGTGTCAACATTTATCGTAGGTCATGGGTTATCTAGATTGAAAAACTTGATGACGAAATGGGCTAGGCCTAGGCATTTAAATTCGTGATGCAAAACAAAAGAAAATAGGCTAGGCCAACGTCAAGCACAGGCCTAGGCATGATAGCCAAGTTACAGGCCTAGGCCTACTCAGAATATGAATATCAAACAACAAATTAATATAAGCAGTACCTTACTCCACTTTTTGTGTCACAACTTCTTAAATTTTAATGGTAAATTACTAACAAAACAAATCTGAAGGCTAGAATTTGACACTCAAAATATTTATTCACGAACTGTCTTAAAATGCAAATGGTGGACGACACTCACTAGGCTACCTAGTAGTTCAAGATGGCAAAGTCAAAATAATAATAATATTAATAATAACTATATAGATAATAATAATAATGATACTCTACTCGTACAACTAGAATAATTATACCCCAGTATATAGATATTTAATAAATTATGAATCAATAATCACTCTACTAGCTCAACAATTTTTTTCACACAACGATTGTTTGTTTGACGACGTCGTATAGTTTTGATCCCACGTATTATTTAAAGACAAATATCATTTTCAATTAAGATTCAATTAATTTCTCAATTGTTTGTATTTTTTAATTAATGCATGCGTGCTTTTATTGTGGTCATGAAATACGTATGAATAAAAACGATGAATGTATTGCGTAGTAAAAGGCGCCAATCTGTCACAAAACGAACAAAAATAATTGTAACCAGTTACATTTTCGACATATCTAGTTTCTTTTAGTTACTTTCAAGAGTATATACCTACGTCATTGTAAATTAGCATATCAAACGAATATCGTTCGTAAAAATCTATATCTTAATATAATCAGTCCAACAGTGAATAGACATCCCACAAGACTAGAAATGTATAATAATTAATAAGACTGTATTGACTTCTAGTTCTATACAATAATAGTTAGTTGAAAGCAGGCCAGGAATTAAAATGATTGGGAGCTAGGAGTTGACGGGTTGGTTCAGCATTATACATTTTTTACAGAACTATTTTGATATTGATAAATTGAAATATAATTTATTGATCAATTAAAATAAAATATGCACATTTTTCAAAATACAATAAAGATATTTTATACTTAACATCAAACGAGAGTAGAATTCAGCCAATCTAATAATATTTTGACACATGTTTTAATATTGCTCCACTTAAATTATTTGTTTCTTCTCAGGTTGGTTCACTGTCTTTACGCTTAATTGGCTCCAAAGGTGCATATTTGCTATTAATATGGAGAGTCGCCGGTGGTACAGAAGGAGATGCCACAGATTTATTATCAGGACAACTAGTGAGTCTAATCATCGGCCTGCCATCAGTAGGACGTTCTTCTAGGATCATCTGCTCCTCCATACTAGGACTGCGCCATTTCGGAGTTGGACTGCCCACTTCCGCACGGCAATCACCCTAACAATTAAAAACCAACGTCATGATACAATAATAACATTACAAATCGAATTATTATCTCGATACATAATACAATAGTATTCACCGTGCTACGTCTCGTCTCTAGCGGTGGCAGGATATGCGGTTTTCGTCTCTGCCGCAGTGACGGGTCGTTGGTAATTGGTTGCGGGGGTGTTGATGAAGGGGTCTTACCCTTCATGCTGATGGCTTCACTATCTATGGACAACAGAAAAACTATTTAATGATACACATACGCAATTACAGAGAGATTAATTGAAAATAACAACTAATGTGAATATACAATGACAGTCGAATTACTGACCTGCCACTTTGTTTATCCTAGTTCTCTTTAGACAGTAAGCAACAGCTGCTCTCTCTCTCTCACCCGCCTTGCCACTGCTTTGTGTCTGTGAGGTAGGCTGCACTGCAGTACAATGGTTAATGCGCAAGTCGGTGAATAAGCGTTGCTATGGTAACAATACGATAGAATAGAAACACTAGCCGCCAACCCGTCACACACCATATTAAAACCCTTATATTCTGTCATTACACTGATTTTATCGACTGAAGGGTCAAGTCGAATACCACATTAAAATTTAATATTGTTATTGGTAATGATGGTGTGGACTGTCAAGTAAACTATGGCATAGTTGTCGTTTTAAAATGTGGAAAATAACCGGAAGGTGCGTAGTTGGCCGAACGTATATTGGCGCTGATATGGTTCTACTTGTAGGGAAGCGACTATCGACTATTGAGTAATGAAGGTAGTGATTGCCTTTAAGATACGGGTACTGGTATGCACACATTAATAGTTAATAAATTTAATATCGGGGTTTAGGTGTGAAAATATAGAATCAAGTGTCTACATATGTAGATAACATATAGATAATTGTACTTCGTTATCGACAAATGTAGCAAGAATGCAAATCTACCAAATGATGAGAATACTACGATTACGCAAAATACAATATTATGTATTTTTATGCAGCTATATTATGTGCTATACTGTTGTTACTCGAACTAATTATACCTCTGATATATCGTGTCTATGTACTATTTCTAAATAACAAAAGTTGTCGATCGTCATGTCAATGCGAGAACCAATCAAATACTATGGATAGCTCGCGTTTTTACATCGAAAAGTTTGGGTCAAGGTTTAGGAAATATATAATTATAGTGTACACTATTTGAAAAAGAGCTGTAAATATTTTGAAGTCATACTTGCCGGTATTCATTAATTTAATTACAAGTTGATAATTTGTATTGAAGAATTTGAATATTCGTGCTGATCATTTTACTAATGTTCATCTTCGATTCTTCTTTGTCTCCTTTCCTTCCAAATCTTCTTTTTTCAGCTAATTAGTGCCTGAATTACCAACGTGGAAGTAGCTCTAACTGTCAGTTTAAAGTTGTCACTTTATCACTATATGGTTATCCATGCTATTTCTTTTCATCAGCTCTCATATAAATGATAACTGGTCTTGGTAATATACCGGCCTTGGTCATACTATCATATTTGTCAAAATTTCTGTCGTAAATATTATTTACTGTTAATCATCAATGTTTATTTTTCCATCATGGCCTGATTTTATTTCCCATTCATGTAACAAATTACCAATACGTAATACACAACGATAATATGATTACGTTGCTGTAATAGCTGTATGGCTGATATAGGCGGGATGTGGATAGGGATACCGTGTGATATGGGCTATGTCAACAGGATTATTTTAATCAGAAATGCAAATTCAAAATATTACGGGCATAGAAATACGAGAACGGGCATTACGAGAACGGTACTGGTAAGCGGAAATTGTATTATAAAACGGAAATTCAGCCGTCTACATTTACAAACGATTAATTCTTTATCGAAACTAGCTGCCCCCGTGACTCAGTCAACTATACCACACTGCGTTAGGAACTGAAGTTAGGTAAAGCGTGCAGGTTCGACTCCCGTTTAAGGCATCGGTTATTGTAAATGTTCTTTCATCTATCATCACTTCATCGATCATCGTACAAAAACTGTTTTTTTTCACTAAATATCCAACCCAGAAACAACTCTGAACTACCGGATATCCGTTATCGTATATGCAATAGTGCGGAGATAAACATACTGTTTTTTCAGGACAAACTAATTTGAATGTGCCTCATCACCTTATATGTCCACTTATTTCTTATCAAGATTAACATAAATCAATATGCAAAAACGACGATAAATATTCGACTGCATGTGGCCATGCACTTACGACATCTTTAACAACAAATCAAGGCAACACATTCTGTACAAAAGAGTGAGAATATTACTGCACATGCAGCACGTCTGGCTGGTAAAAAAAAACACAAAACACTGCTTTGAAAACAAAAATCAAATCAATTTTCAAATTCCTATCTAAATTCCTACAAAAGGCATGAGTTGACTTGACAATCATGCATATTATATTAATTTACTTACATTGGGCTTGACAATGCACTGTACTGCGCTGACAATGAACTGCCTAAGATCTTTTGGCGTCGAAAAATGATATTAAGATGTTGGGAAGATAACATGAAATTGTTATAATATGTGTTTTTGGATAGTAGGAAGGAGTCGGACGTGGCCAGTTGTTCAGGAACCATCCCAGTAAGAACCTGAAATATAGTGTAAAACCTCGAAAGTCAGAAATAAGGATGGACGACCAGGCAGGAATCGAACTCCGGTCTCTTGAATTACGGTTCAGCACTTGCTAGCCACTGGTCCACCGATCTTCATTCATAGATTATTAAACGTCCAAAAAATCTATCAGTTGATGGCGACATTAAGCAAACAACACTGATCGCAATAATACTCCATTTATTCTAGTTCATCTTCCATTTGGCATTGTTCATTCAACTGAATTATATTATATGCTATTTCTTTAAAATTTAATATTTTTACGTATGATTTTTCTAACGACAATACACAGTGTACATTCTTTATCAACAATACACATTACAGCAATCAATAATAATATAATTATAATGGCTAACATTAAACCGTGGCTCAGTTCTGGCTGTGACACTGAGCCACGGCAGGCACAGAGTAAATTACAAAATACAACAACAATTTGTCATCAATTTATAATCACAATCCATACATAGAATACTTCAATACCTGTTGATATACTGTATGCAAACAACAAGCATGTCATAGCTTATAGTATATATATGATAATGATAGCATGTAATTTGTTTAGGGCTTATAGCACAGTACAAAACTCGAAACTATACTTCAAATAAATATATTGTATTCCTGTAATGAATTGATAAACATAATTCAAGTGTCCAGGGTAGTATATATATATATATATATATATATATATATATATAAATATATATATATAAATATATATATAAATATATATATATATATATATATATATATATATATATATATATTATGAATATATGATACGCAATGCGCGTAGAAGTTATAATTATTTGATATAACTTAGTATATTTATTGTAACATGTTTGTGTGAAGTGAATAATGATTTTTACATTTGTATGTAGGCCTATTAATTACTACTTATAGTATTATAAGATTGAAGTAAAAATAATTATGTGTAAAAAATAAATTGTTCATCAGTGCATTATTAACAGGTTGAGTTTATCATAAATTCAGATAGGCCTAATAACAATTAACAACCGTCCATAAAAATATAAATCGTATAATATTTCACATTAATTCTATTAATATAATTATTATCTATTTGCTTAGCAGTAGTAACACAATAATCTTTATATTAGAACATAACCTTCTCCACATCAAATATAATGCCTGAAATACATTGATAAATCAGGTGCTCTATGCACTATGTTTGAATAGTTTTTGTGAATATTGAAATTCAACCTACGTAATCAGCTACAATTTCAAAGTATCTATAACGATAGTTTTTCATAAAATTAATAAATTCTCAATAGGTACCTTAATTAAAATAAACTGTTAACAAAGAATATCCTGGAGTTTATCACTCTTTTTCTACGACAATAATTACATTTTTAAATGATTATCGAACACAAAATAGTATTTTTTGC
The DNA here is from genome assembly GCA_907164805.1 of Brachyptera putata. Taxonomy (NCBI): domain Eukaryota; kingdom Metazoa; phylum Arthropoda; class Insecta; order Plecoptera; family Taeniopterygidae; genus Brachyptera; species Brachyptera putata. The sequence goes on from OU015465.1 coordinate 10,123,554, forward strand.
GATAGCTATACTATAATACTCGTTCTAGTATAAGTAGTAGGCGCTTCTATTTCAAACTATTATTGCCTAACTACACACAATACGACTAGGCGTTTACAAATAGATTACTAATCATCACAATGCGTAACACATTATAAAGCGAAAGCAAGCGTCATTATTACATATAATTACAAAAATCCTATAAATTATTTTTCACGTTAGAATTTATATTTGAGAACCAGACAATTGATTGTACACAACAATGACATGATTGACTCTTGTGCCGATGTACGTGATTTTAATGTAAATGTTTCTTTGTTTTAAAATCACGACATTATGTTTAAGCGTTTCTTATTTGTAATAATAATAATATATCTGTATATTTATTTATATATGCGAGACTACTACACCAAGACATCCAACAACACATTTTTGCTCAGCAACACTAGATATTCTAATAATTAACGCCTTTAAAGTGTCAACACATTATAGCGAACACTCAACATCGTAATGAATACACTACAATAATATATGCGTCAATTACTGTTTATACATAACAGCACAAATAGATTGGTAGTAATGGAATGGAACATTCAACTAGACAAATATTTGGGTTTATTTTGTTGACACATGATTTCCATATAATCTCATAGGGCTGAACATTCGAAATGTGGTAATAATGTTTCCATTTGCGGAACAAACACCTAAACGTACAAACACTAATTTCATTACTGGCAACATTTAATAATGATTCTTCTCTTAGTTTCCTTATAAAGTCTTCGTCATTTCAGAAAATGTAACCTACTACTAAAGAAGACTGTATATATATATATATATATATATATATATATATATATATATATATATATATATATATATATATATATATATATATATATATATATATACAGTCTTCTTTAGTAGTAGGTTACATTTTCTGAAATGAATATATATATGAATATATGGTCTCCAAAAGACCCATTTTGACTTCTCTACTTTCAGATTTTACTAAAAAAAAACATATATATTTTATATGTGTACATATAGACTAAGACATGTTCAATTTACACCACTCATATTTATATCTATTAGTAGTAAACATCAATCTAGAATAATACGCTAGATATTATATTTATATATGTAATTTTCTCTATATTCAAATGAATTATATATTATCACAACAATATGACGACTAGAATCTAGAATCTAGATTGTTTTGCGCAATTACCTGGTGTCCAACGGGAGTAACGGGCAATAGGAATTGTGAAGGAAGATGGGGGAGGGGAGGTAATCAAACTAGCCACTCGGCGCCCGGGTAAGCGACGCTGGCTCGTCACACGTGCGTCCCGGTGCCGTAACTGACGTTTACTGCTAAGCCACTCTCTTCGGTCAGATCCTCGGGTGTTGTCATTGCTTTGATTCGCTGGAATGATTTTTTAAAAATTAACATCGAAATTTGATACAAAATCACTGTTCCCTGATTAAGGCTATGGATGAAAGACAAGATCGTTTGGACGGGGCACCACAAGGGCGATCTTACCACCCCAAATACGTGTAGATCGTAAGTGTAATAAATAAATAAGTGTAGTGTAAATGAGTGTAGAGTGTATATTTAAAAGTAAGATTAGTGCGATTTTGATATTATATTATTTTATGGTAATTAACAAGTGAAAATCGTGGATACATTTCTTTTATTAATTTTCAATCAAAACTGATTGCTCAAGACCTCACACTACCAAATCTTCTGTTATGAAACCCACTGTACACCTAAATTAATAAAGTCTAATAATAATAATAATAATAATAATAATAATAATAATAATAATAATAATAATAATAAAGTAATACCCATTTCAACATGGGCATGGCTCGATTTTACATCGAATAGCATACTGAGTCATAATACGGCTCAAGGCAGGAGCTTATCCGTGCTTAATCTTAGTCGTGACAGTTATGCTCAACAAATATAATGCCTATCAAAAGCACGTGTTTTAATCGAATGAACAGGTGTTGAATGGTTTAGATATTTATTATTATTTCTTCCTATATTTCGTACCGATGGATTCGCAACTTCTGATGCAGCCTAGCTCCAAAGCTAATAAACGTGAGTGGGAATTGTTGTATCTTTCAGTTTGCACGTTGATTGAACGAATTTTATCGTGAATTGTCTCATTTTGATCTTCGACGTAGTCTTGTTTGCCTATTATACTACTTTTTCTGTTTTGTACAAGATAAATAAAACTTCAATGTAGACAGAAGAAATGCTGCGCGAATTATGTGAACACGAATTTTTACTTTTCTATTTGTATATGCATGAAAATAAAAAGGAATTTAATATTGCAACTAAACGCCCAGTGTTTTTGAACCGTGGTGAACAGCATATTTTAGGTTTTTAGTATGTTATGCATGGTTGCATATCTACGGAACTTCCACTGAATTGCCTATCCATCGATACATAGCTATAATCCATACTTTCAATGCCATTTCAATAGCCCACTGTGTATTTTTTTTTAATTTGACGACCATATTATTATTAAACATGTTGAGAAATTCGAATTATTCACCTTATACTGTGACCATTCCTCCCTATGTAAATAAATCCAAGATTGAAATATAACAACATTTTATAATTCATAAATTAAACTCATAAATGCATTTCGAATTGAGATTCTCGATGAAATTGATATATCAATGATTGATCAGCATGGTTTTCTAATTCGTCAGATATATATCAGAGTTGAAATTGTAAAGCATGCTGTAAGACTTGAAGACCGAATAATATTGGAAACGACTGCTGCTAAAATCATTCTTATATTGCTCATATTTTTGTGAAAATAACTTACCTTATTGAAACTTCCTGGTGTAATACAGAATTTATAAACGATGTAGACTGGAATACAGACTAAAGATGAGGCAGTAAGTATCCAACCGACTGTGATGGACCAAGCAGGATAATCGTATCCAGGGGGTAGCATCTCATCAGTACCCACCAGCGAAAATATGAAGATCACCTAAACAAATTAATCGTCAACATTTGAATATGAACACAATAACATTAATAATTGTGATTATTGTATCGAATTTCTGTTTTAATTATTCAACTCAAAACCAACTATAATAGTGTCACCTGTTTTCGTATTAATTATTAATTCTCTATACCAACTATGTACTGTAGATATTTATTATATAAGTTAGAGTTAATAACAGGAACTATTTAGTTTATTTGTGTTAATATACAACGAACATATTTCAGTAATGTATTTAGTTATCCATTCGTGTAAATTGTTGGAATAATTTCAAGTAGTAGTGAGAATCACACTAAGCAATAGTTTGGTAATTTATGTCAAGTCAACGTTACAGGGTTTCGATTCAGTCCAAAGCATTTCAAATGAGGATTTTGAGAGGGACTATAATGGGCTTAGTAGCAATATATTCAAAGGCAGTGAAATGAGGGTGAAACAATTTCGTCAAAAGGTTGGGGGGGGGGGGGGGAAGGGGGTCAAAATGTCTTGGAACTTGCCACCGTGCATTTATGTGTAATTGCAGGAAATATAAATAATAATAATGAAAATAACATCAGGAGAACGCTGTATGGTTATTGTGTAAGTGAGTGAGTTGGGCGTGAAAATAATTTCTCTGGATTTTTCTCTGAATACGGTTGCAGTGCAATCGTCCCATTCGCCGCAAAGGTAGGTCATTATAAAAATGAAATACACGTAAACGAATTTTTAAGTCACTTTACATTTTTTCTACTCGTTCGGACTAACTGATTGTTACTCTGGAGAAATCGCTAATTCTCATCAGCAACCGATAAATTCAGCATCGGCAACCGAATATAGGTGGAGGTGCCGGGTTTAAAAAACGAAGCAATTACCGGTAGCAAAATCTTCAATTCCGTATACACCTACTGGGAAATTCAATTTGTTCAATGATTTATGTCGAATTGCTTTGATCTCACACCTCTGAATAACTTATGAATCAACTTTGAAAAATATTCCTTATTACATAAACCGTAGCCAAAATCATTTCATTTATATAATATTCAAAACCTTATATTTTGAGTTATACCACAATTATTGAGATGAATCGATAAAATTTGCTCTTTGTAGCCGTATATGTTTGAACAGATGGTAACATTAATCAACATAACCTGATAAAAACTTTTTTTAAGTCAATTAATTGTTTCTAATAATATCTTACCGAACAGTGTTTTATGAACCATCTAATACGGTAATGTTTTATGTTTCTGGCATGTGCTGACTTTTTTGATGTGATCATAACGATCACATAAAAAAAGGAACTCTACCTTGTATTTTATAGCGTATGGCACACTCAATCGATATATGCCTACTTTCGTTTATCAAAATGTTGAGATTCGTTTTCAAACAAAGATTGTTTCTGTGCTTCAAATTGTCTAGTTGCTGAAAATATCGAAGTTTAATCCTAAAATATGAATCTGTTGTTGAGAACTGATTTTACCACCAAGTAGATCTTGGATTGTGAAATATAACACAATGACAATATATTATTTTGAATCTTATAAGTAATGAACTAGAAAGATGTGTAGGTATCAATATTATCAATTGAATGACAGTAAATATAATTATCAATTACTTCGAATTGAATCAGTAGCAGCGGTGTTTTTTTTCACTCATTATTTTCATCACTATACATTTTCATTATTTTAGCATATTATTTTTATATCATATATTCAAAATATTGTCGCACTTTAAATGTATACAAATCATAATGATCTGATGATAACAATAATAATAACAAAATGTAGGCCTATAGTCATACTATAATGAGGTATACACTATAGATACTATAATTATGACTATGGAATTGTACTACAATTATGGCCTGTATTGGTTTGAGACAAGTTCGATCCATTCTGTCATTTAATGTTTATTTTCAATAACTCATGGGAAAAAATTGATTTTCTCTATCGGTAAAAATTACTTGATCACTTATTCAACGCCGTGTGTATACCATACTTTTGTTATTCATGAACGGTATGTATTCAATAGGATTTCTTAGTATCACAGAAAGACTACATGGAAAAAGAAATCGTTACACATTTTGTAATGTAATACAAAAGACACGAGTAACGTCAAAACTTGATTCATGAGACCCACGTTCTTCTTCTCCAAAAAAGGGAATTTTATTTCAAATATTTTTCAATTTAGGTTCATGTTATATTATGATGATTATTGTTGGCTTAAGGACTCCAGCAAATACGAATAATATACGATGAATGAATTAGGTTTACAAAAACATATGCCTTTTTTGGTAATCGAAGCTAAATCCGCTGTCATCTAAGCTTCTCCAACAGTGTCTGAGAGTCTGAGATGACCGACAGAGAAGAGACAAATAAAAATAATTAGTGATATATATATATATATATATATATATATATATATATATATATATATATATATATATATATATATATATATATATATATATATTATAAAATCAAAAAAAAAGTATCAAGAGAGTTGAGATTTTAAAGACTTTCACGACCCGAATATGAAGTTTATGATAGTGCATCCTCCACGCCAGATACTGCCTCCAGGCACCCTGTGCGCATTTCATTTCATTACTTTCTGCCCTCTCAAATAAATTTCTTAGATATGTATTTAATTATTAGTGATTTCATCGCGTCGGGCCAGATGAAGGAGTCCTCGACATTTCGGCCTCCATCATGATACCCTTTTCAAGAGAGTCAGTCCGGTTGACTGAACGGACTCTCTTGAGAAAGGTAACAATGTAGACGTCGAAACATCGAGGACTTCTCTACCTCACCCGACGCGACCAAATCACCAATAATCAAATACCTATTCAAGGAAGTTGTTTGATAGGGTAGAGAGCGATGAAACGTAGTCCAAGGATGCCTGGGGGCAGTGAAGAAAGTTTCGTGTTAGTTTCGTGGTATAGGTGTGGAGGAGTGAAGGAGTGGAGGAAGATAAGTGGTATTTGGTGTGAAATAAAGCGATAGAAACAACGTGTGGGAAGAGAAGAAGAGGTAGGACAAGTGGAAAGTATAACGATGATGATGAGAATGGGGAAAGGGATCCGCACTGGCAGAAACCGGTTCTCCTCTTTATGAAATTCACCCCAATATATAATTATTTAAAAATCATCACCACCGACTAATCAATATTTTGGATGATATAAAGATAAGTTGGATATATGATTTAGATGATGGATGGTTTAATTTCATAATATGTACCAGAAGAAACGTTGGGCTGATATACTTCCAGCATATCTTCCAGTAGAGTCCAGGTCGATGACCGATCATTTTCTCGATGTCCCTGGAGAAACGGTCGACGCCGTAGAACCAACAGACACCTACTGCCTCGACGAACACGACGAATAGGATCGAAATACCAGGACCGTACACGTTTAATAAATCCACCAAGTAGACACCACCCTGGAAACAAATTCAATAGTTATTTTAAATGAAATGATCACAAGACGTTTTTTTTTATTAATAGGAAAATGCAGTGTGTGCCTTGTAAGATGATCGAGATATATATGGATGTACTCGAAAGTTAGATAGAGACCTAATTGATTCTCATATTTATCAAGCTTCATTATTCATTCATTCATTCATTCAAATCACTTCCATCCATATGAATCAGAGCCTACTTTGAAAGCTGTGGATTTCCATTCATTCATTTTAAGCTCATATTGTAACATTTTCCAAATCATAATTATCTCTCGTAAAAAGAATAAATCGATTAAAACTTGGTAGCAACGTGTATTAGAACAAAATAAATATTCTGGAAAATTTAATTCCATCAATATTCGACATTTTCCCAATCTAATCATTCATTTTTCAAAAATGACAAATTCATATTATTTTCAAAACTTGGTAAAAACATGTATCAAAATAATAACAACATTCTGTGAGAATTCAATCTGAATCGGATAAAATTAAAAACTGAATATTGTAAACAAAGTTATTCTTACGAAGTTTTTCCAAGTTTTTCGATTTTTTTCCCAAAAACCCGTATAGAACTGATTTTGCTCAAAAACAATCCCAACTCATTTTGGTTGATACCAATGTTCAGAAAAGTTTCAAGTTTATTGGTTACTTTGCCCGACCTGTGTGTCGAGTACAAAAAAAACGAAGCCCGGAAACACGAAAAACTTGGCACAGTCATTTTTATTTCATGTCACCCTCTTTTGATCTGTGAATTTTACAATCAGGGATCCTCATACTATTATTAGATAAACAAATTACGTACAAATAACAATTGTCAGTAGCACGTAACTAATTTTCTCCAAAGTTATAAGTAATGGGTATACTTCATACAAATATTCGATTCAATTAAAATTATTCGAGGTAGAATCGTTTGTGAAAAAAATGTGAATTTATTATTATATTTTTTTCATCCATCTTCTTCATCTTTCGTCTTTATCAAGTATTGGCAATCACATTTTCGCATTCATTTTTAAATAATTGAGCAGGACATAGAAATGGACATAGAAAATTGAATAAGTGACTACTCCACTTCTAACTATTTTCACTTGTCGAACTTATTCCTCTGATTAACCTTAAAACTAGATTTAATTATTCCAAAGTATACATAATTACTTCATGTTAATTAAGTATTTGCTTAATGTACATCCCCTTCAATGCAAATATAAACGCAATAATTTCAGGGATAGAGAAAATTACATTATAAAGTAGATGTACAGCAATCAAAACTTTTTGATATTAAATGACATATCTCTAGGTCACTGTCATAAATAATACAGTCAAGTTTTCATCAATAAAACGCGTTGGCAGGGCACACACACACACACACAAACACAAATACATTGTAGTATCCTGGGTAGCATGCGGGCTATCAATTTCACTTCACCCCTCGCCATTGAAAAACGAACTCTTTATTTACAATTGTTGTTTACACTTCTAGAAAAGCTCAAAAACGTGTCTAATGGAAATAGTTAAATCAAAGTTGAATTCAAAGTGTTCCAAATAGATTAAAGTAGTATTGCAAAGTATTTATTAAACATTTCAAGTTACAAAAACTATGTATAAAATAATAGACTGGAATTATATTCAGATGAAAATCCGACATTTTTTGTTCCAAATCAATGTTGGTAGTGAAAGGATAGTAAAGTGGTGAGGAGGGTGAGTAACGTCCAAGTGGCAACCAGCTTTGCAAGTCAAATAATGTGGCCACACTCTCTGACGGAAACCTCATGAAATTCTAGTCCAAGCACACAAAAAATCACTCAACTGAGTAAATAAATGTTTTCCGTGAAAATTTCGTCTGAGTGATGGGCATCAGTATATTCCCTCGTTGAATCTCTTATAATTATTTTAGATTTTAATATTTCACACTTTTCTCTAGTTCAACATTTTCTTTTTGTGGAATAGACAATCACGGTTACGGAATGAGATTATTAACAACCGTAATAGAGTCTTCTCTTGCTAACGTATAATATGGCAATTTGGCCGCTTCACACCATAAGTGAATAGGTGTGCTTTTCGACACACTTGCATTAGGCCAGATAAGGATGCGTGAGAGAGAGAGAGAGAGAGAGAGAGAGAGAGAGAGAGAGAGAGAGAGAGAGAGAGAGAGAGAGAGAGAGAGAGAGCGAGAGAGAGAGAGAGAGAGAGAGAGGTAGAGAGAGAGAGCGAAAGAGATAGAGAGAGAGAGATGTGACCGAAAAGAGAGTGAAACAAGAATAGACAGTGTGGTAGTAATTGATTAGTTTGGATTGATCTTTGAGTCAGATTGAATAACATTGGAATCCTTTTAGTATCAAGTTGCTCATGGAACATTCATGTGTAGAAGAACCGCCAACATATTACAATTCATGGTAGATCCTTCTTCCCCCCCCCCCCCCCCCCCCTCACCACCTTACCACCTTATCTGTAAGTGTGTTAGTTCCATGGCTCATCAAAGATCAAGTGCCTTACAAACCTGAATTTAGAGAAATCCATTAAGGAGTCAACTTCACACGGATTTTTCTTTTGCTGTAGTACGGCTAGTTCAAAGGGGATAAGAAAAGTTTCGTGAGAAGAAAATAGAAGAATATTGATTATTCGAAAAGTTTCATTTGAAACAGTGATAAAGGTACTAATGTATGTATTTAGTTCCTTTTATGGGAAATATTTTGTGTGTTGGAAGTTGAAATATATGTCGTGACGATTGCTTAGCAGTTATGTTTATTATTCCACACCCTTACGAGAAGAGAGACGCACTACAAAGGAAGTCGTAGAAGTTGTATATATTTATATATATATATATATATATATATATATATATATATATATATATATATATATATATATATATATATATATATATATATATATATATATATACACATAGAAAGTATCACCTTGATATTTTACGAAAGTACAATGACACAATACAAGCTTAAATACACAAGCTTATTTTCCTATGAGAAAGTCAACGAACGAAAGAAAATAGAACATAAAGCAACCGATTTGTGCATATAAAAATCAATATTTAATTAAAGAGTTGAATAGACTTTCTATTTATTTTTGACTGAGCTTTGATCATTATTCTGACACGTATGATTGACTAGGCGTGTCGATCATACTTTATTCATTAGAAATGTCAAGATCTCGATATTAGAATAACAAATATGCTATAGATATTGATATGCGATTTATTGGATGAACATAAGTGAAAACTCCCAAGATGCTTCCACATTGCTATTAGGCCTACGGCGGTAATCATATACTCAATTTTGGTCAAGGTCAATAGATCAGGCAAATTTATTTATATGGATGAACATTTGTAAAAAACAAGGGCCAATTGAGAAAAATAACCGGTCAGTGGTTGAGTTTAATTTTGAAAGATCCCATAAGAACAACAATACGATTAAAGAATCAAGTGTGAGCAAACGAATATTTTATATAACAATAGAATATTTTGACTTTTCCTTCAGATCAAGTTAATCATTTTTGGAATATGAGCAGATATTATCGAATTTTCTGAAGAAATAGAGGAATCAATTACAATTATTATATTATCAAGTTCATTCATCAACGCTATATCATTCATACATCTACTACGAGCTAATAAGGGCTGTATTGTGGCAAAGTAGTTAAAAATAAAATATAAGTCATCCACTAGGTCAAACAATTGAGGCACTGACTAAAATCCGAGGTCAGATGGGCACAGGTTCGAGTCTCGCTGTAGGTATGAATGAGTTTCGGTAGTTGTTTTCGCCAATCATCACTTCGGCGTTTCATTCACCCGCTCCAATTGTACACTCAAATAATCTAAATGTTATGGGGGTCGTTCAGCATCATCAAATTATCATAGATGATAATAATGATGATAATAATATATACATATATACAACTCTACCATTATGTCTATATTGGCGGATACATTCCATTATCAAAATTTACATTGTTTGTTTGTAATTGTTATTAGATTCTCAATCTGAAAGGAGCATTGCGGTATTTTATGATTTCGGGTAACTGAAGGAAACCACACAAACGCGTCCACATCACGCAACTCCAACCTAGCTGGAATGAGGATCTATTTCCTGTTTGTATTTCCGGTGTGGTTATATATACCCGTCCTTCCTTATTAGTTGATAACAAAAGTTAAACATGGAAATATTAATAGGAAATATGATATATTTGTGTTGTTGATGGATAATAGAGCTAAAAATCATATAATGATTAAATTATCATGTGAAAATTATCTTTTTAGAAATTGTTTGAAGTTAGTGATTCGATTTAAATTGAAATTTAAAAATATTTGTTTTTGTTGTTAACATGCAAATAAGCTCAAATATAATTTTTTATAGGTTCCAGCAGTGAATTAACATTGACTTTGTTGATTATTATATTTGAAAAAATAAATCATCACAATTTCACACAATTGTTTTTTCCAGTTATACCTATTACACTTCGTTTAACCTTGCTCGTACTTCATTCTAGTTCATGAGGGTTTACAAATCAAGACTACAATAAAATAATACAATTAAATAAGTAAATCACAAACTTGGAATCATACAACGCACCTACAACTGTTTCCTCGTATACTGACAGATTTAAACTTACATAAGTGCATGTCGGCAGAGCGCATATATAGATGAATATGAGTAGTCCAGCGACGAACATCTCCCTGTTTCTACCCAATAATCTCGGATATTCGTCACAAAGAGCCGTAATCATCGCCTCAAGACCGCCAAATGTCGAGTCAAGACCAAGGGTGATCAGCATTAGGAAGAAGATGATCGACCAGAAGACAGAACCAGTCATTGTTGCCAGTGCTTCAGGGTAAACGATGAAAACCAAACCGGGGCCTGAGGAAGAGAACATGTTAGTAGTTGGTATTTGTATTTATGTTATATTTATTTATGTTATATATTTATGTATTTATGATATACTGGCGTCCGTGAATCATGAATGAGATGACGGGATGATGAGATGTTATTTTATTACGTGTTTTTGGATAGTGGGAACGAGTTGCTCGTGTTATCATATTATCAGTATCAACCTGAACGACAGAGGGAAACCAGGAATAGCTTCTGTCTGGATGGTTGACCATGGCGGGAATCGAACCCGGTCTCGTGAATGATGGTTGAGCGTGCTAGCTACTGTTCCACCCGTCGTAGTAGTGCTGGTATTATACTGATTTTTTCATGGTGTATGAAAAGCTGGTTGATTATAGTTTGTTACGTTTTCATTTTGGAATTCAATCTTAATATTGGTCATTTAATGTGGTCGTTTAATTCAATCGTTTCTGAATATTGTAGATGTAATCCTCGAGAAACCTTATAGTGACTAGATAAATTATTTCGACCTGACGTACCGGCAAGTCCTACTTCGTCCACGCCTTTGTTCTGAACATGTGCCATGTAACCGAGTACGGAGAAGATGACAAACCCAGCTAGGAAGCTCGTTAAACAGTTGATGCTGCTGGTAAGAATAGCGTCCCTGGAATAAATCAGATTCATGGATGTAAGTAGGCGAATATTACATTTGAAGTGAAGGTACGGTCTTTCTTTTTTTGTTATTCTTTACAGTTTAATTTTTGTGTGTCAGGTCAGACAAAGATTAGTAGCTTGGAAATTTTATCTTAGAGGTGCACAGACAAAAAAAACGATTTATAGACAAAAAAGGCTATTAAAATCTTTTCTTTGTCTGTGACAGAAACTTAATTGGAGAAAAGAACTATGTATTCGAAGCTAATTAATTGATTCATGGCAACACAGTTGCATGGTTTTTCCGTCCTGGTAAATCACGAGAGCCAGATAATAATTTTCCGTCAAGTCTCTGATTGGTTCAAGTGTCTCACCGCCTTACCGGGACGGAAAAACCGTGCAACTGCTAGCTTCGAATCATGTTTTGCATATTTTGCTTTTGAAAACACACACTTTGGAGCAAAGTAGGTACAATGTTTCAAATACATTCATCAAAAAAAACATTAAGACAATTTTGAAATGAATCAAATATTATTAAATGTACACTGAATTAGTTATTCTTGATTCATGATTTAGTCTTGGAACCAATTTATCCCATTATTTTTAGAATCAATAATGTATTAAGCTCACTATACAGACATTTTACGAATAAACTACAAACCAACAATTATTGAATGTGAGCGTATATTATAACTTCAAAAATACACATAACCTAAATATTTTCCATAAACTATCTTCATAAATATTTTTTCCTGCTTAAACGTTATACTTGTCCACGAAATTCTCAAAAAATCTTATATGTAAGAAAATGTAGAGCGTAACTAAGTAAATGATGTGAACACTTACCGATAGCAATTATTATTGAATTTATTGTAGCTTGATAAAGCAAGAAGTGTACCAAATCCAGGACCCAAAGAAAAGAAAATCTGAGCAGCTGCATCTATCCAAACCTGTTACGAAAAAAAAATGAGTTAAAGAAGCAACAAAACAACCATTCTCATCTTATTTTTCTCTTCTTCTTTCAACACTGGAATATACATATAAGGTCCATTTCTTTATGTAATCTGTATTTCTATATAATAGCTATGTTTATTCACCTTACAACCTATACATTAATCGCCAAATGTGTTACATTTGTATGAAACTGAAAGGGACTACATTTCTCGTCATAAATTGAACAGCAGTTCACAACATCAAACACTGACAAAGTATACAAGAACACATAATGTTTAAGTCCATTTCTATTTCCTTAGATGAATGTTTACATGTATAAGCATAGTCTAAAGCAATTCTATTTGTTTCGCCTTTGTTTGAACGCAACGTTTCAATGTGTGGAAGTAGTTTGGGCCAAGGTGAATCAAATTCAGATTGGCTGGAAGTGAGAAATCATCACCGAACAAGCACTCAACCGTCAAATCAATATGAATTCACAGAACTTGTAGTATGGACACAGAATCATAGTGGGTTTAATAACTTGCTTTATTTTTCTTCAGATATGAACTATAGAGGGCGCTCAAGAGCGTATACCGGAATAAAGCTACTCGGTCGTGTGACATGGGTTTCGAGGTACTTCTCAATGGAATATGGTTAGGGTTCAGGTATGGTTGGACAACCAAACCCATGTCACACAACCGATTCGTCTTTATTCCGATATTCTCTCTTTAGGCGCCCCGAACTATAAAGTCGAAATGACTACTTTTATATTATGTAATGAAACGTGTGTACCTACATCAGACAATATAATTAGTTTACAGGTAGATATACAATGTGTTAGGTGAGGTATTTATATTTACTTTTGGTTTCTTCAGATGGTGCCACTCTGGGGTGAGATAGTACCGGATGCCGGTACTGGCACCGGGTAGCGTTACACCTCTGATCAGTAGAATGAACAGAACTACATAAGGCGCCAAGGCAGTCACCCATACGGCCTAAAACACATGGAAAATCAAGCGTCACTTTTATCCGCTTACAGATCGATTACTAATTTTAGAAGTGATTGAGAGGAATTTATAATAAATGTGTGAAAATTATTATGCTGTGAATGTGGAATTCAAACTCACTCATTGATTTGAATGATTTATAAAATAAATCAATTCAATTCGTATTGAGGGGAATATTCAATAAAATTTCTACAAAAAATGCAGAATCATTAGTGAAAATCAAATTTGTCGGGTGGCATTCATTTTCACTTTGCTAAGGCTAACATTAATTCTACAGAGTACAGCAGGGTTTCCAATTCCAGTTTTTTCTTGTCTCCGACACAGTGTGTCTACAAAATTTGAAAGAACCTATTTCCACCGTTGTACAATAACGTTTTCTAACGTCTTGGCACCACAAGGGCGATCTTATTACCCAAAAATCCACCAAGGTGTATGCCAGAATCAACATTTGAGAAAATATACACTCTATATAGTTCTCTTTTGTACTCCTTTAGCTATGATTTACTACATTTTTTAGTCATTGTAGAAACAAAATTATATGAATGTTCACCAATCTTATTAAAATAAACCTATATTATCGCAATAATCATTACTTCCCAAATTGTTTCGAATTTCCAGGAACCATTTCTATATATACATGCATGCTCTTTGTATGAGTAAAGATCAAATTATTCATTCTAAATATATTTCAAAAAACTGTTTTGAAATTCCAAGTTCTAGCACTCTGAATTATTTTCCACGTGGCTTACGTTGACTATGCAATTGGTAGTTTGGATTCCGTGTGGTAACTTTTATCGAAGCTTTGACTTGGCGCTCTGGCGGTCTGGGGTCGAGACTATATATATAGTGCTCCGTCTACAGGGGTTGGAGGCTACGTTCTCTACGACCTGTCACTGAATCACTTGCCCGTCTAATCACTTAGAGTGAGAATGACACGAGCGTCCATCTATGGCCATCTGAATTTATATCTATTCTATAACAATAGACAACATGGATGAATTATTTCTATTATTCTTTATGGCAACCAGAAACTAGAAATCAATGTTTCCGTTTTTTTGAATTTCAAATGAAAACTTGTTACTTGAGAAATTATTTTGAAATATCCTATTTCATCATGAACATTGATTGACTTCGCATAAAATCAAATACTACGTCATGGTATACTTGATAAGGCAGGAGCTGGTAGACACTGCTTGAGCTAATGAGCAGTGAAAGTCTTTGTCAATAAATATAGAGCCTTGATAAAATCAAGTGTTTCAATCTAATCAACGAGTTTTGTAGTATTTACATATGCCACATTTTGAGTCGATAGGATTTTTTATCGTCTTCCAACCATTATCATATCGTTACTGAAAAAATATCATTAGTTCTATATAGCTTGAAATTAAATATAAAATCTATGCATGTTACCTTTCATTGTTGTTCGGACATTATACATATTATTTTATGATGAAGATGATATGCATTCATATTGAAATGATTTCTGGAAATCTTCCAAAAATATAGATTGCTTACCTTTTGAATTGATAAAAACTTTTAACTATAATAAAAATATCCTGAAGTGTTTACTAACAAGTTTAAATATTTCAACTCAATTCTCTTCAATGTGATTTGACCAATTATTCAGAAAACAAATACCAGAAATGTTGTTCTACGAGTACCTCAGCATGCTGTTAATCATTCTATAGTTATATTTTTGAGTCCATAGTTATAAGTCCAGTTAACAATTCACGGGAGTGAACCTTGATGATATCTACTTTTCTGAACTACTATAACTATCTACACGATCTCAAATTCAGGATCACGCATTCATTTTCCTTCGATATTTCGAGTAAATTCAATTGAATTCAAGTCATAGCCGGTTATACCAACTGATAATTAATTAATTAAGCAATAATAAGTTAATCAACTTGCTATCACTCACTGTACGTATGATATTTGAGGTGCAAAATGATATTGTGGTCGACGCGTCACTAAAATCTAACATTCATCCAATTATTCATTCTAAATTGACTAATAGTTAACTAATCAATACATAATTACCTGATGAAACAACCGTATTTTACATATTTACCATCTATATTTTTACATATTCACATATTCACCACCTATACATATAAAGTGAGATGAAGTTCAGCTCGACTGTAGATTGTGAACGTTTATGCTCATACCTTTCCTGTTGACCGGACACCTTTCCATAGTGAGAAGTAGACGAGAATGAACACAGCAAACAGGCATAAAGCTAAGGACCATTTTACTGGACCAACTCGATCCAATCCATCCGACTTGTGCTGTTCTAAAACACTACGCCTGTGGAGCAGTAACATAGTTATTAAGGCTAGGAAAACGCCATATATGCGTTGTTAGACGAGCGAATAGTAATAGTATGGGTAAAACTGGGTAAAAACTGCCTCGAGTGGTACTAATTTACTTTACAGCTTATCATAAACTGTGAAGCTGGATTTCCATGAACGCGTATATTTCAAAGCGTATATTTTAGCTGCCAAGTTGGAAAAAACCACCAATCAGTGACGTGGAGGTTGAATTTTGAGCTCGGCCCAACTTTACCGCTAAGCGAAAGCGAACCGCTAACCGCGTTCATGGAAGGCCAGTTTGAGTGAGGTGCGTAATTTCATTATCTGCTATTTTTATTACCTTTATTATTGGTACATTTTTTTGAGGATGCTTTTTAATGTGATTTTAATGTGACTTGATTATGTGACAGTGTGTGTTATCTATTAATATATTTTGTATGTGTTTTCATTTCTCATTTCAAGTATATAAAACCAAAAAATTCAAACTATGGTATCCTTTTTTGACAATAGTATTATGAAACATATATAATTCACATTTTAATTTCTTTTTGACGATGCTCAATATTATTGGCTCCAATCTAACGAGAAATTACTAACTCGATTATTCTTTTCGGTGGAGGTGCCGTGTTTACTTACTCGAAAAATTCCTTCGCTGGACTCGTCGAGTTGTTATCCCACAGCGCTGACGTCACCAACGTACAGTTCTCAGTGTTCCAAGGATTGTCACAACTTGTCCATGGCAGTTCGGACTGGAATGACGCGAACAAGTAATACACTGCCCAGCCGATGATGGTGTTGTAATACATGCCCATGTAGATGTCCATTAGACAGATTGCATACCCAATACCTGTGGGCATAGACATTATACGTCGTCTCAAGTCAATGTGTAGGGATTATGATGAGGCAGTGACATTACTATTTTTATATATACATGTACTGAGACGAATGGTCGAGTGGCTAGTACACTGAACCGTCATTCAGGAGATCGGGGTTCTATTCCCGCTATTGTCAATCATACTGACAAGATTATTCATGGTTTCCCTTTGTCGTTCTGAGCAATACTGGGATGGTTCCTTAACAGAACAACAGACCACGACCGACTCCTTGTCACTATCCAAAATCACCTAATAAAATAACCTTTCATCTCAGCATCCCATCATCTCATATATTATTAACCGACGCCAAGAAATCGTAGTCATCAGTACAATGCGTCGTTGAACCCACTATAAATGATGAAATATATATATATATATATATATATATATATATATATATATATATTTAGTATATATATATATATATATATATATATATATATATATATATATATATATATAGTGTATATATGGTTATATAGGTCTATATAGGTCTATATATATATATACTCATGTATGTATTGGATACCGTTTCTTTTTGGATGTGACCCATTGCCAATATGTATGAACATTTTAGTCATATCATAAGAATCTCTGGTACCCGAGCCCGGAACCACACGGTTTGTACCCAAGACTCAACCCACTTAGCTAAGCGAGCACCCAGAGTCAAACAATTTCGACGCATTTATATGACGAGACAAATTTTATAGACACGTCTTCCACGGGTCGTGTTTTACCGATCAACCGACTCCAGGGTTCAGGTTTACTTCCAATACGCGACCCCAGCGAGCTTAAATACCGGTAAGTCAATAATGACAGTGTAAATATTAAAGTGTATACTTCAATCAAACAGAAGGGTGCGCCTGAAACTTCCGGGATTAATAATCCAGATTCGATTCTCGTTTAATTTGGAAGCCAAGTTTTTAAGATTGTAATGTGGTCTAAAACATCTACGATCTACCAACATCTACATTCTGAACAAACAATCTAAACAAACAAACATCTAATCAAAACATCTAAACTGCTGCTTTCTGAATGATTATTGGTCCAAATTTGTTATTATTCTGTTATTTATATTGGAGTCAGAGCTGGTTTTATTAACTGATGGTTAGTGAATTGAGCAATAATTGGTGAATTATCTTGTTCGCCCTTGTTTACCTATGATATATTCCTACCCTAATAAAAAGTCAACTAAATATTATTCAAAACCTGGTCTTGATAAACAATGTACCGTTACTATAATAAATTCAGAGGCAATATCGCCCGAGTGCTCTAATAACATTATTTGTAAATGCTCAACTAGACCAAAAAATTGTTGAAATCTACATATAAGGTTAGCTACTAAAAAATTGAAGAACAAAACATATCAGGAACCAGATTACTGAATACAAAAAAGTGTCGTTAAATTCAGAGCATCAATATGAAACTGAAACTGTAACAAAGTATCTTCAAAATTCCATACCGGTATAATTGTTCATTTAAACGTGCAACTGGTTTTTCAATCGCATGACATATTTTCACACCTTGTCTAAAACGCCAAGGATAAATAATCCCTTTCCATACCGTCTGTAAGACTCGCACTTGAATTCAGATCACATTCGCCATTTGTCGGAATGACGTATACTAACGAAATTTTGAAAATATAAAAATTCAATAAATGACCAATAGTGGAAAATGCCTGAGCTATTCAATAGAATATTATTTGATTGAATAATAAAGCTTTGTCCAGTATTGTGGTTTTATTAATATTTAACCTCGAACAATAGTTTACTTTGGAGTACATAAAACTTGATTAAAATCAAGTTCGTTTATAATAATTCTCTCTATTTGAACTCGAGATGAAATAACCAACTCAAATGGCATTTTGTATAGAATTTACACGTGAAATTGTTCAATAGTATTATTGTCATGTACAGGGAATCATACGAAATATTCGAATCATTTTATAAATGATGACCATCATATAAACTCGATAGCGCCGTTTTTCTCGAATTATCAGTAGTAACTAATTAATTGATTAAGTAATTAATGAAGCTATACCCTATTTTAAGAGCAATGTGTCTCGGTTTTGCATGAATAATACTAAATCACGATACTTATAAACAGCCCATTCTAGTGTATGTTATGTTTTGCGACGTCAAGGGGGCATAAAAAGGAAAGTGGTACATTTTCATAACACTCGTCAAACATGCCCTCATTGTTGTCGTTACAGCATCTCAAAGTTTGGAATGTCAGTGAGTTTTCCGCCATATTATTCTTAAGGAAATTTTCAAAATTTTAATCAACAATTTCTCAAAACCCATCTGACTATTGTTAACAAGAACTCTAGCGATATAATTTAAAAGATAACGTGTACAGTGAAGAGAAAACTTTTCATGTAGAACTTGGTTTGTGGCCGTCGAATTACCCGTACATCAAAAAGATCAACCAGATAAAGACCTGATTTACTCAGAATGGAAGTCTTCTCTTACGCTCAGCTAATTAAATCTCTTGAAAATATTATTCGTTTTATATATTGATTAAAACTGCTTCTAAAATGCACGCTTATTGCCGTTTGACAGATTTATAGTGAGTTGTGCCTGACGTCATAATTTGCCGCGCACCAGTTAATCGGTTTTCTGTTAAATTGTTGCGTGAATGAACTTTTCAACTTGTCCGAGTGAAGGATGAGCAACGAGCGCGGATGAAGTTTGATGAAATTTGTCACTCGCATCTCGTTTGCATACATGATGGAGATATAGACAATGTTTTGTTCGTGCCCGTTTGGCGAAGAGTAAAGTTGGATTTGTTTCAAGTATTTTCACTACAGCGACATTGTTATAATTTGGTCCAATTTAAGGAGGCTCAATGTTAACTTGTCGTGATACAAAATTTCTTGGTTTATGATATAGACTACATTCTATGCGATAATTTAAAAAAAGAAAAATAATATTCTTGACCTAATTTCCGAAATGTGAACAATCAAAGATCAACAATCACCATGTTTGCTCTGATGGAACTCACGCCTTCATCAATTAAATTGAGATTATGAAACATTTCACGCCGCACAATTTTGTATTTTCCGGTTTTTATATCCATTTTTGATTGTTCATTACGTTATCACTTTGAAATGCATAGATCCTAATTTCGTTCAAAAGTTATAAATACAAACATGGGAAAATCAAACTTTTACCGTGGTTTTAATCAAAATGTTACTCGTCAAATCTGCTGTTTTAATTATCGTAGTTCTCTTTCTGATTTCGGTTTTTTCATCATCTGTGACAAATTAAGTATCTTTACAGTATTCAGAAAAATTGCCAGCGTATAAACGATTCTGAGAATGTATTTTTTCAAAGATAACTTATGACTATATATAGCTCAGTTAACTCGATGTGTCTATTATAATTTCCGTTAGCAATTTATCTTCATCAAATTTCACTGTGAATGTTTGGTACAATGCAATTCAATAAATTAATACATAATAGTCAATTATCACACAAAAATGAGTATTGTATTGAATTGAATATTAGTTTGAAAATCACAAAACAAATAGTCACACATTCAGCGTTTGAAATATATCTATAACATATCGAACATCTCAAAATGACAAGAAGATTCAGGAGTAGAAATGATATTGTTGTCTAGTGGTTATAAAGAAGAACAACAAACCCGAAAAGAAAAGAAAGTAACATCGTATTTTTTTTTATTGCGCTTCGTAGACGATCGCTTCACCGTTGGAGTAGCATTCAGCACTGAGAAATATCATAATAATATAAATTCAAGATCTGACATATTCATGGAAAAGCGATTTGACAAGAGAATAGAAGAAGGTATGTGACGAAGAAAATAGCAAAGTCATATTAAAGAATGGTCTCTATTCGGAAGTAAAAGCATCTCCCGAAAACTAGAGCATAAATAAAAAAAGATTTTTGATGACAAGACAGAACTAGATGTGAACTCAGTTTACTTATCCGATTACTGATTTGATTATAGAGATAGATTCACATTTGTCATTCAATTGATTTGATTGTCAACAGCATTCTAATTACCTCGCTTCATTTTACTATAAACGACACTCGACGTCCTTTCAAAACGACGTCTCATTGAGTGATAATCGAATTGTCGGCGTCTTCTCCGATCTCAAATGATTACATTAGTCGAGTGAAATAGATGACTGATTGTTATTGTTGTGAAGCATAATTGTGAACAAGATCACTAATCATCTTTCATGTACTTGTTGCTCAGAGCATTCACTTATATATTTATTAGAACCGTCTTCGAGGAATATCTCGGGAAAATCTGCATAAATCGATAATCTGAGAGAGAATTTCCAGAGAATTTTCCAAGGAAATGCAAATAAACAGGTATGAAGTAAAAGAGAAGCTTCATAATAATATTTATGCCGGAATGGAATATGATCGACATTCTGTAAGAAATCTTACGGAAGATTCACGAATGGAAAAAAGTGACATGGTAACGAAAACAGAAACGCATTCTTGTTCTTTGATGCAGTAAATACTTCTGACATTGAGTATGAACTAGATTTTATATATTATATAATCCTTAGAATGTATCTCACCAGAGGTAATTTCTATAATTCGCAGTGAAACACTATTTATATCAATTCCATTTCACATTTGTTTATACCCACGCCAAAGTACTTTTTTATTTCGAAGCATTGAACATGTAAATATAATTAAAGTATATTGAATCGATCTATAATTTTGATCTCGGATCTATTTGCAACTGCCAAGTGATTGTCCGACGTGATGATCAAACACAAACATGAATTATTATGATTTACGTTTCGCAAAACATGACATCACAACCATCGATCGCCTGTGTTTTACTACATAATCTCTCATCTCTTTTACCAAAGAGATTCCACTTAATGCTGATAGAACATCCTATAATAAGACGAAGAGCATAAGCTTCTCAATATGACCACCAGGTGTGCGCTCGAATAGCCCCGTGACACATTTCATAATGTTATTAATTGTTTTAGTCAAAGCACTCGAGATGATGAGATAATGAAGCTGTAGCTGCAAGTGAATTGGTGAATTAGTGCATGATGTGCGTATGATAAGAACTATATTTTCCCCTCCCCCCTCCTCCCCTATACTTGATAGTCGACATGTACTCACTAATCGTAAAGCCAAATCACTTTCACTCATTGTTATCACGCATTGTTACACATTCCATGTATAATAGAGATTCACCCTGCAATAAACCCATTCTATTGCACCGTCATTTTCGCTTGGATATCAGAATGGAACAAAGATAAAATCAAATTTCCGCTCTAATAATTCAATTTTAAAAGTTGATATCATTTGATTGCAGAACTTTGTTTCTGTACATCATAATAGGTCGTGAAAATCAGTTTTAATTTTGTTTTGTTGATGTTCGGTGTTCATGACATAGGAACATGAATATAAAGACAGTCTAAGTGAACTAGACTTGAAATAATTCGAACGGTAAGTTATGTCTTGTAGTATTAATTTTCTCTGGTGTCAAACTATATGCATATATGTTTCACAAGAAGATGTTCACATGTGCGTAACATTCGATGTACATTTCAGTGTTCTTGTTCAATGTACATTACCATTAATAATATCATTTCTCAGTGCACATCATGTATCTACTGCTGTCACATTTCAGTGAACTGTTCCATCATCGCAAAACCCATTTTAGGTCCTACTATTTCATTACAGTCAAATGGTAACTCTGATTAATTTGAATCTCTGACCTCTCTCTGGTTGGACGAATTTAAACTAAAAATGTATAGGCCTACCAATATTGAAGTTCTAAACTTCTAATGATATCACGATATAATGCTATAACGGACATATAAAGTGTAGGTACGGATAGGCCTCTCGATCTCCTTCACTCGTAGAAATAAATACATTTATAGATTAAATATATATTCAAATTTACACTATCAATTTACACATGTTGTTTGCTTAGATGTTCACATAATATGCGTATAGCATTTTATGTAGAACAAAATACAATATCATGTTGATTAATGAATTCGACGCTCATTTTGTGAACATTTTCAACAGAATATATTTCTACATTTCTGATCTTTGCCACGCTCTCTCGTCATATCTTTTCCAACAGGTTGCATGTTGCATTGAACAAACTTGACAATATCCGTTGATTTGAACCTGAGAATCTGTTCGTGATGTATCACATTGATGAAATATAGATCGTGCCTTATTGGCGTCCTTATTTCGGCGTCCGACGTCTTATATATCGCGGGCGTCGTCGTCGTATTTAATAGCCTTTGTTTCGACGCTGTCTGCAACAAGTAGCGTCAGATTCACGCAGCTGGCGTTCAGCCTCTTGTATACCGTCACAAAACTCGAGAGTCGAGACACTTTCCCTCCAACTTTGATAAATAAGCACAACTTTTAAATGACAAGGTTGAAGGATTTAACATTTCTTCATATTCAGTTTTATATTTGTTCTTATGTTTACATCCTGCAGGATAATAAAATGTTCCTTTTTTGGAAGAAAACAATCAGTCGAACCACTTTCAAGACATTTTGTTTGAAGTTCTTAAAAATCTTACAAGAACAAATCGGGAGAAAAAAATCTCGGTAAACTCTCAACAATTGTAAGTTTGTACTGAAATGAAGGATTTTTTGAGGATTTTGTTTTATCAAAGCTTCAATTCGATTGATGATTGATGAATTTGACAGTTTCATAAAGTGCCCACGCACCTAAGCTAATCTCACATCACTTGTGTTTCTAGAAAACAGTCCCACAATTCTGTTTTAATAAAGATAAGTTGTCTTGTAATGAGGTACAGACTTGCCATTCTAAACTGAGTTCGAAAGTTTCACCTTTTCTCTTTATCTGACAAAATGTAGACCTACATCTTGACTCAAAATAAGCTCACATTTCGATTCTACTGTTACCTTTCTATCATTATTTGGCTCTCTAATGATGAAAACTGGAACGTATTCATGATTATAATATTTAATACTATCTCTAGCTTCGTTTCTGGTTGAAAATCTCTCTTTTATTCTTGAACACGCTAAATGATTTTGTTTAAATTACAATTTCAATTTCTGATAGAATGATGTTATGTGACCACAAGTGTTCGTGCAGGAGATAGACAGCCTAATTTGCGTAGTATATGAAAGCAAAGTCATTGTTTGAAACATTGTAGAATATATATTGACATCCATGGTCAAATAGTCGATCTACCCTCACCCTTAAAACTCAACCTCTCAAACAGTTTATTACAATGAATAATGAGTTCAGATTAATGAGGTGTGCGCGCGCAGAGTTGATATCTCACTGTCATTACGTCACTAAGCTATGAACTTTTGTGTACTCTAATAAATCTCGTCACCGACTTCCGGTTTGACAGATTCAGTCCGTCATGGCTCGTCTTCTGCATATAGTACACGGATCATTGCCTCGACGAGGTCTCTTCATAAGCCCTGAAACTTTCTTCGTTAAGGGGGTGCACCGTGCATACATGGAACTGACATAAATCGAGAAATGTATCTTTACTATTTTTTCCATTTTCAAAAACCAGTGTAATTGAATGAAAAGTTCACATCTCCAAGATAATGTTATGCTCTTTAATTATTATGACATTTCATGTTTGTGAATGCAATCAGTTTTGGGACAATACGTCAATGAATGGTAAGAATGTGATGAAATTCATTGACGTATTATCCCAAAGCTGATTGAGTTCACAAAAGTGAAATGTCATATTAATTAAAACGCATAAAATTATCTCGGACATGTGAACTTTTCATTCAATTACACTGGTTTTTTAACATGGAAAAAAATAGTGAAAGTGAATTTCACTTTTTTTATAAACACCGTGAATGCCCCCCCCCCCCCCCCTTAAGGGAGGAATTTATCTCCATTATTTTTTCTGTGTTCACGAACCAGTGTAATTATATAGAAAGTATATCAACTCTAAGATAATGTTATGTTCTTCAATTAATATATTACATTGAAATTTTATGAATTCAATCAGTTTCAAGATGGTAAGTCAATGAATTTCAATTCTTCTTGGTGTTCATGGACATATTATCTTAAGACTGATTGAATTAGCAAAAATAGAATATAATATCAAGTGAAGATCATAAAATTATCTTGGAAGTTGATATAATTTTTATTCAATAACACTGGTTAGTAAACATGTTTGAAAAAAATAGTGAATAAGAATTTCTCTATTTTTATAAGGACTGTGCATAAACCTCGCATTTTGAGAGGAGTTTGGCTTGCTGAACTAGTAAAATGGATATTCAATCATTTCATCCAACGGAAAGGTCTGCTTTCTGAGTTATTATTCAGGGAACGGAAATGTAGAAAAGTAAAAGTCATAAGAAATAAGAAATGACTAAAAAGACACTTACAAATTTTAAATATTGTACAATATTGTGAATGTGTGTTTTATATATATATATATATATATATATATATATATATATATATATATATATATATATATATATATATATATATATATGTTTGCGCTAGACCGAAATCTAACAGAAAAGGCAGTGGACTGCTGTATTTTGAAAGAAGTTGATAGAAAAATAATGAAAAGAGTGACTTACAAGTTGAAGCGCTGCGGTAAATCGAGAATATACGAAAGGAAGAACGGAGAGCTGAGGTGTAAATAGAGAAGGAGAAGGTAGGAAAACTGAAGGAATACTCAATAAGAAAAAGAACAGACGAACGTCCGTCCGAACGAGCAAAATGCCTAGACGCACAAATCTAGATATTAACGAAGCGAAACTTGACCGATGCGTACTGAACTAGGAGGATTCAATATGTACTGAACGATGGAATACCTGTAACTAACTAACTTATCATTGCGACATGCAATGGGGAAGGGGGTGAAAACCAGTTAGGCTGGTCGTTCACAAACTAAACAGAAGGGGAAACACATAGTTGAAACCACGAACGTGAATTGCGTCGGGAGAAAAGAAATAAAGCAATAATGGCGCAAACAATATATATATATATATATATATATATATATATATATATATATATAGAGAGAGAGAGAGAGATAGATAGAGAGAGAGAGAGAGAGAGAGAGAGAGAGAGAGAGATATATGACTCAATTCAAATGGAGGTTACATGTCTGGGGCAATTTTAAAATAACTGTATATATTGAAATTCGAGAATATTTCAAGAAAGAGATTTGGGTTGCATACTAAAGAATTAAGCTGCTGCGAGTAAGTATTTGAGTTAGGTACAAACGGTATTCAAGGAGTCTTTGGGAGTTGGAGTAAATGGAGTTTATTTCACGATATCATATGGCACGTAATCCTTCCAGTAAATAGTAGCTTGCCAAGTCGAGCTGAGTGCAAATACCGCGGTTCTTCTCAGACATTATTTCTCCGTCAAAGTTTGCCCATCATTCATTGCTTGTACGTATTGCAAGCTAAGAATAAGCGTACTATTGACGAGTATCCCATGATTTTAACAGCTTTTAGTCGGGGGTACGAATAACGGGTGATATAGGTGAATGTGATGTTCAAAAAATCCATGTGTAGATTCGAACACACGCCCTACTTGACTTTAGTTTCCACTTTGGAATTTTGAACGACTGTTGCTCTTTGAGCACGCCGCAGTGTTTTCATCATATCTATGTTAATTTACGGTAGTCGATATTAGCTATTGGTTCTAATAGATTTTTCCATGAGATGAAGTATGTATTCTCACAAAATTGATTAATAACGAAAGAAAAATGCATGTACGTATATTATTAAAACTAATTCAATAACTATTTTAAAATGACCATTCAGCTTCTAATCGATTAGATAAATTTAATTAAATTTGTCTAAAATTAGTTTTTTAGCTAACTCGACCATTATCAACTCGACCATATTTGATGAGAAAGTACGGATATGGTCCGTCAACTTTTGTAACGGCAAGTATATCAATAAAATTTGCTTACTTTTTGACGAGGTTATGCCAGAAGGATTAAATAATATTCTTCACGTTTTTTCCATACTGCACCTAGATTTTTCTACTATCGAATTTGTTGTGGTTTGTTGGTTTACTTTCATTTTTTATGATTTTTTAAAAAGTTTCAATATTATCAGATAATACATTTCAAATATTTATAGCATATCTGTACAATTGTACAGGACTTTTAACACTTGCCACTTGATTGTGACTATATTTTTTATTTTTTATTTGACTATATTGTTTACATATGTCATGGAAAAGATATATTCACTTGAATTAATCTAGCACCATAAGTCTTATTGATGTACCAAATATTTATCATGTTGCATATTATTCAATAATGTTTACCTAATTATAATGTTGTTGGAACTGTATAAATAGCAGATACATAGTGAGAAAAACAAAAAATGTTTAACAATGGTACTAAAAGCAACAATAATAGAAAAGCTTTTACATAAAAGATAATAAAATAAAACGACATTAATGGACTATAAAAGTACCTCACAGTCAATAAATAGTCGTTAAAGCCATTAGATATTAGCTTTGTAGTAGATTCATACATAACAGGCTATATTAATATCATACTAAGTATGGGTTGATATCGTAAGCCTAGGCCCGACTACGTCCAATGTTTTTGGTAATTCGTGATATTAATTTGACTGTTGAATAATTTCTATATACATAATATATATATATATATATATATATATATATATTATCATAAATATGATTTGATATTTCGAACTATTACCATGTTATGATATTCTCTTCTACATATATTTCTTCATTCATTGTTGGATAATTGTCATTTCTACTCATTTATTTGTTCCGTTTTATTCACGTTTATCGTGTTTTTGTCTTATTTTTACTTTGTGGTGTTATTTTAGATACATGTAGCTTGCAGAAGAGTAAGACATGTATTATAAACTCAACCATTCAATAATGCTCAAGTTTCAAGTCCCCTCACTTATTATGGTTCACAAATGATACAATAAAATAATGTTGAACTCATAAAATGTTTTCTATAATTAAATAATCAGAATATTCATGCGCTTTTAGTTTGAATGAATGAATGAATCTGACGAAACATGAAGGTTAATGAATCAAGAGTATACTCGAGATGTAATAAGATCAAGACATTAGAGCGAAATTCAATAAAATCCTCCACACTTTAGATCTGACGTCTTTCAGATTAGATATCGGAAACAATTTACTTTTAAGTGAAATATTTTACCAATCTCTACCATTTACAGGAATCTGCATTCAATTTCAAATTGTTTCATTTGTTTTCAGACTTTGAAGAAACGTGATAACTACACTTGTCAAAGAAACTCTTACAAAGCAGAATCGATGAGAATTGTTCCTTTCAAATACTTTCCCTTTTTACGTTGGCTTTTATCATTATGATTTTAATTCCAAGTGCAAACAACAAGTGGGCTACTAAAAGCAAAGACGTAATAAGAATTTTAATACCTGACTATTTAAAAATGTTATGATTTAAGCCAATAGAACAGTACGTGGTTTCTGTGCACGGTAAATTATATGGTACCTACAACTATGAAAAAGGCTATAATATTAAATGATTATAGTCTTTGATCTTTTTTGATACAATAAATTATGTTAGGTGGAATTGATTAACATTCAAAAATATGTTTTATTGTAGAGAAAAGAAATCTTCAGAATGATTCAGTAGTTTATCTTCATCTCTGAATTTATTATTTTACTATTTATAATATGTTAAATGAGTTGCATAATAAATTTATCAATCCACTTCCTGTGTGATGTTAGATCGCCATTCTGATGTTCTGTCCGAACGACCCTACCATGCCATCCTTGATCTTTATTTGGAAACTAAGTTTGCGATGTTGATAAAAATAAATGAAATAGAAAAACTACATCCATTTTTCTGTTTTACCTATGCAGTATGTATGTCTACAGCTCAGCTATCAACTTTCGAGATATATTCATAGTCACTTTTGGTTTTGTACGGGTATAAAACTGGCGTTTGAAAATAATACCACCTCAAGAAACAAATTTATTCCTTGGTCTGCTACTTTTGTAATTATATTGTATTTACAGACGTGACCTCACAGGTAATGAGGAACAAACGTGGCCCTATAACAAAAGGGACCTGTACAAATTTGTTATTCATTATCACTGTGTCTATATCACGTAAAACGAATTAACTTGGCTAGATATTTTGAACTGGGGCGAGTTATTTTGAGTTATAGGTTAATTATCGTTTGATTGGATTTCACTTTGCTTCGTTAATTAGGTTTTAGTATTTTGTAGCATAATTTTTCCATACATTTTCATACTCTGTATTAGGTTAAGCGCTAGGTTAAAAAAAACAGTAAATACCAACGCTTTCTAAAACCAATTCCTATTATTTCTAAAAATCAGTTTCTCACAAACAAAATCAGTTTTTCTACCGCCAACGATAATTGACTGAGCCACCGGGGCGACTATAAGTATATATGACATTTTTGGACACATCGAAGATCGAAGGTGACATTATTTTCCTAATAGTCTATACAGTCGAAGTCTTCAAGTAATATGTCCAACGCCAACCTATAATACTGGACACTTTATGATCTCACCATTGTTTTATTAAGGCTAAAAGAGATATACATTGTATCGAACACCCCACCCCTCCTCTCCGCTCCCTCTCTTCAACTCTTATAAAGTCAGCCTCCATCCCTTCCTTGCTTGGGATGACTTTAATGATGTGTCTTCTTGTATCTTAAGGTGTCCGTAGGGCATACGGATCTAGTAGAATGCCATAAGAAGTGCTTAGTCGTAGTGTAAGTATGGGATAAAACTAAAAGATCTTTGAGAAAGTTTGGAGTTATTTTCGGATCTTCTCACGTATAGCTGTGATAATTATTTGACGTTCTCTGCTATGAAAATGAGATTGTATAGAACATTCTATTGAGATAAATCAACAAAACTAATTTCAATTCCACGGAATACATTGGCTTTATTTTGGTTATCGATCAATAGTGACGTCAGTGGGGAAAACATATTCCATTTCCGGGGACGAGCATCAAATGTGGTACAGGCCTAGACAACACCACGGCAATTAAAATCAACCGTGGGACGAATCTGCTCTTCGTAAAAGACGACCTTTGACCACACTAATAAGGTCAAAAATTTACATTTTCGCAGAAAAAAAAAATGAAAAATGTTGGACGCTGCAGTCACATTTCAAAGTGTTCTATGATCACATTCACTCTCAATAATGTTGAATTGATAAAAAAAAAAGTCAAATTGATGCTTTTGCTTCACCCAAAAAATTATATTAAGGAATACAAATTTGTGTAATTATGCATAGGCTTAGTTATATATCCCTGTGTTTTATTCATTTCAAGACAATTATCTCAAGACTCACTACAATCGAGTCATATACATTCGTCATACAGTTTTGACAACTATTACGATCACTAATCTGTCAGATGCCACCAACAGAAGTTTGTGTCAGTTGTACTCGGTTTCAGTAGACAATTTGATTACAATTACCAGCTATTATATTACATTCTCAATTGAACATAATACGTTTAATAACGTCTATGTGGTTTTTACTTGAGTTATTAAAAAATGATATCTTCTTTCAAATATGTAATAATAGTTAGTACTAAAACGAAAACCTTTGTTTGAGCTCATGATGTAATGAATGAAAAGTTATGGAAATATGTGAGGGAAAAACATTATTATATAGAACAACAGCGCGTTAAATTGAAAAGAAATTTCCTCCGTCGAAAAAATGAAGTAAAAATTAAAACGTTAAAGATGTGATCAATTATAAATATAACACATTTAAAGCTGGTTGTACTAATTGATAGTTAGTTAATTGAGCAAACATTAGCGAATACGCTTGTCATCACCCTTGGTCACGTACCTTTAGTCACGTATGTTATGTTCGTACCTCAACTAGTACTCGACTCATAATATATGATATTATAATAATTGTTGTTACATTACCTTTGAGCATGGGGCAGATACGTCTCCAGATAGTCAAACAGCCACATCGGTGAAACTGACCAAGAGCTAATTCCAGGAAAAACAGAGGCAATCCGACTCCAACCAGCATGAGGAAGTAAGGAATCAAGAATGCACCTATAGTAGAACAAAAAAAGGAAAATATGTTTATTCGATTAATTTAAAAAAATAGTGTTGTTATTTAGTTTAAATGTTGGCATCTAAAATTCAAAGCGTAGAGAAGGGGTACATTAGTATTACTTTATATGAAATAACAAAAACAACATTACCGTAATAGCAATACACAAATGAAATAAGTTAGATCGAGTTGAAATGAATACATTTTCAAATGAGTGACATTCAAGAAGATAGAAGACTACAAAATAAGAGATGATAAATCTTAGAGAATATAAGCTCATTGTTGCACGGAAGTTTGTTTTTATTAATCAAATTCTAGCACACTTCTATACCATCAAGTCGTCAACCAATCCTTCCAGATTTCATACTGTAGGATATTAACATCAGAACAAAAACATATCAATTCAAAATATGAAATGAAACAAGACTGAATGTGATATAAGCCTATACCTAAGCTCGAAGTCGAGTCTTTTCATCGGGTTCTTATAATATGGGACTATAAATTAAATACTGTGCTCAACATAACCTACTCTACGCCTCAAGAAGGCTTACTCACAGCACTGAAGAAGAGGAAGCTTACAAATCACCGAGTTAAATTTATATTTTTTTACTAAAGATTACTCAATGCCATCATTAATTTCCACTCCTAATTATAAATTAAAAATAGAATGGAAGAGCTATTTTCTCTTTTGATTTTAGTTGGATTTTTGGTGAACATAAGTAATGTGGCAGCATTAAATTAGGAATGTACGACTGTTTGAATCATTTCCTGGAAGTATTTATTTCGGATTTTGTTCAATTATTCTTTCAGTATGAAACTTTCAATTCGGATCATGTCCTACAACAGCTATTTGCTAAATTTTCAGAATTTTTCATTTTTCTGTCCTTTCTATTCATTTCCTTCTGAATTTTCAGATTCGATCAATTGTTTAATTTTAACCAGAAGAAAAACGGAAATCTTTTCATTAGTAATGTCAACATCGTTCCTATTCGGCTTCAAATATTGGAGGGAGAAAGAAGAAAGAAGGAAGGAGAAGGGCTTGAGAAATAATTGTAGTTCACTACCTGTTTAAGCCACAATCAAACACTAAAACATCAAACATCAGAACCAAAAGGTCTTTCTCGTCGAAATCAGAAACTAAAGACCGACAATACTGACAAATGTAGAAAAAAAACTCGATTGTGAATATTGGAGAGGGAAAATTTCAAAGATTGATAATATGTTAAATTAAATCTGACTCTGAGCAATACTCCAATCTGGAAACGCCTTCATGTGAATAATATTATCAAATTATTTTTTCATATATTCAATAATCTACTTATCTTTCACAAAGTAGGCGTAGAATTCAGTATAAAAATGAAAGTAAGATTTCTTTGCTGTGAACAGTCACAATAAATACTTTGCTTACGGGTAAAAAAATTATTGATATTAAAAGATATAAAATCACGGATCACACCCAGAAGCTATAAAAATCAATGTATAATTATTCAAATGGTCCACTGCCTCCTTCCTATGAAAGAGAGATAAAGTTAATTCAAAATGAATTAATTTATAGAAGGCGATGGCTGGGAGTTTATACGCAAAGTTACGAAGAGTAATATGTTAACGGCTGCAATTTGGACGATTGAATTTGTCATGGATGCGAAAGTTAAAATTAAAAGGTAAAATATTTCAATTAAACTTTATTTCTTGATCTGAATCAAAAGTTTTCATTCTAATTTCATAGCAGCACGTGAGCCAAACTCACACGCCTCTATGAAATATGGCACGTGCTGGCTACGTAAAAGCCAAGCCACATTTAGTATAGTTCTTCAAAATTGGAAGAATAGTCATTCACAGTCATTTATTTTCGTGTTTATAATAAATAAATATTCTCTTGAAAAATATTTCCTACGTCTCAAATGAACCATGTGTGGTAACTCGAAAACTTTTTCGGTTTCGAATAATTTCTGTCGATAATAATTGTCGACTAAAAACCAAGACCAGAATAGAGGAAATATGCAGAAGAATGGCAAAATATGTGGGAACTTTTTGATATTGGTTTCATAATTCAGCATGATTAGTCGAGTTTTTGTTTCTGTTTTTATAGATTTTGTATAGGTCTAAATTATGAAGTGTTATCATTTTGAAGATTTTTGCCACCGATCATCTGAAGAGTAAATAATAATATTACCAAAAAAAATGGCATTCTAATTTTCCAAAAATACCTTCAATATAGATGAAATAAAAAATCTCGTCTATATATTTTCATGTGTTTTTATTCATTTGTTTAATCAACAGTTAAGCTTCTGAATACTCTGGCATGGAAAACGTGAAATAATTAGACGAGCTTTAGCGAGGATTCAATTTGACATACTGAAAAAAATTGGTGTTCGTTTTTTTTTTTTTTTTTTTCATGTTTTTTGTCGGTTCTCCACAGGTCAAACGGCTACAGCTATCAACTTCAAACTTTTTCCCAATATGGTTCCTCATCTAACTTAGATCTGTATAGTTTTGTGGCATTATCGGGTGGTAACTTTTTTTTTATGAATTTTAGAAATTTCAAAAACCCCCATTAGAATAACACAGCGGGAAAAAAAGAAAATATTATTTTTCAAAACAATGAAATTTTGCGTGAAGTTGAATTTCATTTTGATACACATCTATGGAAACTTTCAACTTGATCGGGTAAGTCATGTTGAAGAAAAAACATAAAATGTGCTAAATTTGTACCACTCAAAGCAGTTATTACACATTTTCACCCATACTATTACTATCCGCTCGTCCAACAACGCATATATGGCGTTTTCCTAGTATTTAGCACACGGCCACTATTACATATTTGTATTTGAATCATTCGCACAACTAAAAGGCGAGTTATTTAACATTGATTAGATGCATGCGCATTGTTACTCAGTGTTGAGCAGTCGTGATGATGATAAGTGGGGGAACAAAACTTTTTGAAAACCTCTTAAATTACTCGTATTAGTTGAACAAAATAATTTGTATCCATTTTGCGATTATACTCCAGCCACAGTACTCATTTATAAAAACTTTTCTTGTCTAGATTCAAGATGAGTATAGGCCTATAGAAATCAATTCTGATAAAATGCATGCTTCACTAACGTTGGAATCATTGATGATCTCATGATGATCTATCCGTGCACTTGGCTTTGTTTCAATATCAAAAGGAATAATAGTCAAACTTGGATTTTCTCACACGAATATAATTTTTCAATTCATACGTAGGCCCTAATGCTAATATATTATTGTTGCTCATTTTATGAATGAATTACCTTTTCAATAATATATATATATATATTGTAACAATTTATCAATTTAAATAGATTTCATTCAATTTTCACTCATTTTTCATTCAAAAACTTTTCACAATTTATGTTGAAATCACAATAAAAGTAAATACACTCAAAACAGCCGTAAAAAACATAGTCAAATCAAAACCGTATAATTTCTACCATATGCCATAATATAACCAGTTTCATTCAGTAGGCCCTATATATTAGTTAATGGTATGAAATCAGTAAAATGAAGGTGCATGTGGAAATAACTTACCGCCTCCATTCTGGTAGCATATGTAGGGAAAACGCCATACATTGCCGAGATCGACAGCAAACCCGATGACAGCTAGTAGAAACTCTACCTTCTTGTCCCACGTCTCGCGGGGGTGGTCAGGCGTTAGGGTGACATGGACCACTTTGACTAATGCCTTGTTCAGATCACGATCCGTCGCACAGGTAGTGTCTTCGGACGGGGGTGGGCCTTGGGAATCATCGTCTGCCACCTCACTGGCCGCCATTGCCACCCCCAACGCACCCAACAACTGAGCCACCTTAACAAAAACAGATGAAAATTGTATTAATTTATGCATTTGTTTTAATTAGTTAAACTAAGCATCGGTATGTGGCGTAAGATGAGCAGTGAGTGAGATATTTATATGAAATTTATGTAGTGGAATATATATCTTGATTTTGAAACCATAAAGTCAATGGCTTCTTGTTTAACCTGTTGATTATCTTAATCGTTTTACTCGCTAATTGGTTTCAAAATGAATCGATGCTGAAAATTGTATTATAATTTGTTTCTTCAAAACAGCTGATCCGATTTACGTAAAACTTTTGAATAATATGTATCGTTCCATTGCATAAATTCTGTAGAAATTTGAATTTCTTTGAAGAAATAATTTGTTCTAAATATTTCCTTTCGGCTCATTCTTACATGGTTTTTCAAATTTTCCAAATGGTTTTCATCAGGAAAGGTTCAACTGATTGCGTCTTAAAACTATATGGTATCGAGTTAGATGGGATGTATTTGTATGCTAAGTTTCATCACAATTTATGCTTTCATTTGACCTAAGGAGCACGAACAAAAAAAGAAAGAAACTGCAAACCCTTTCGTTTATTCTAGTACTGTAAAAGTAAGTATTCGCTACGCTCATCGAAAAATGAAAAGTGTTTCACTTTCTTTCTCATTTTTGTGACATACAAAAGAGAATATATCTGTCAAGTTTGGATTCAGGCTACACGCATTTTACTATAAGTGATTCTGGTAGGTTCTACTTCAGATTGAATGTTTTCATTTCAAATGATACAGAGAATAATGAGAAAAATCCTCAAAATACTATGCAGTTTTGCACTTTGCCAACGTCCAATAGTCGACTAGTAGTCAGGTATTATAAGAATGAGACGTCAGAAAAAGTATGAAAAATTACATCGGTTGGCATTAGTGGTTACAAACAAATTACTTCATAACTTAATAAATTATAACTTTGCCAAACTTACTAACAACTATACAGCTTCACCTGTTCTCAATGACACAGTCTTGCCAAAGTACAAAAAACATCATTCCCGCTTCGCAATCTATATAAAAAAAATCTCGCACGCTTACATTTGGGAATATTTAGACATATTAAAACGTATATTATATGAGAGATTATTGTTTTAATACTTATTGTACTCATACCGTTACTGTCTGTCCAACGGCATAGAATAATACAGAATTATACCACTGCCTTTACAAATGTACGTTTAGAAGCAGATATGAAATTTAAATACAAAAAGACGTATAAGCTGAGATTTACATAGATACACATAATTGAAAATGTTAAGAATTTGTATAATATGAAAATGAGTAAAAAGTGACTCAATTTGAAATTGTCTTGAAATAATAATTGAATAATTATACGAATAATAATACAATATTCTAAATTCCCGTCGAACCATTGAAGCCTTTGAATAATATTTGGTGAAAACATGTATCTAAAATATACTCTCACTGAAATTGAAATCAGTTGCAGCAAAAATATTAGCTGCACCAACTGTTTGAATTAATTGTTCGGAAAATACAATGTTCGAAAAATTGTGTCCTAAAAGAGGTGTCAATAAAAAAATGTTCGAAAATAAAACTCATCGGAAAATGAGCTGTTGGAAAATTATCCTCGTATTTTGAAATTTCGGTTAGTTTGATGTTGCTCAATCATTATGTTGCCCAATCACATGCTAGGTTAGGTTAAGTTGAATTTGGTTAGGTTCAATAATCTTACTTACAAATTTAACTGCCCGGTTAAATAGAATAATGCTTTCAATATTTTTAAATTTGATTAATAGTATTTTAAGGGAGAAAGATAAACACTCACTCCCACATACAGAATAACCGAAAGATCAAAATACAACATTATTATTCGAACAGTTATATTTTCAAACAGTTTCATTTTCGAACATCTTTTTTTCGACAGTTTTTTATTCGAACACTTATTTCGAACAATTTTTTCGTACAGTCACTGAAAATATTACTCATTTCAGCAGAACAAAGCAATTGTCTTTCCGGGATAAAATTATAATCGTAACTCGTTATTACGTCTAGACCACGAATAAATTTTGAGCAATAATTGAATATGAATTCATATTGTTAGGATATGCATCAATTTATGAATCACCATCCAAACCAAACAAAATGGAGCGTTTTATTGATATAATTTTTCATACGGCACACTTAATTATTTTCACGTGTAACACAGTTTTGTGCCAGTACAAAATTAATTGGTCTCATAACTCAATATGATTCTGATGGTCAAAAAGTCGATATTATTATTCATTTCATTTAAACGGGATTGAAGTTTAGGAACTCCATGAAATTTGGAATTCAAAATT